>JANQDE010000028.1:1001442-1123241 GCA_037157785.1 Cephalotes varians
TTCGGCGCGCAGTTGAACTTGAGATATGTATACAAAGTCACAGAAGAAATTTCAGCACGAAGATCTAGCTTTGACCGTGAGCGCTTTAATTAATTATTGTGGTTTCACATATCGGTCACGAATCTATTCTTAAAATCAAAAATAAAGAATTTTTTTTTAAATACTCCGAATTCTGGCTGTGGAATACTCTCCGCCCCTGAAATCAAAGGGCCGCGAATCATCGCGAATCGCGCATAGTCTGGTGCGAGCTATCAGCCGCGAAACCATACCGGCGTATTTGATAAAATGCGTCGAGAATGCGTGTGCCATCTATTTTAAGTGTAGAAAGAAATCGAGAGCGACAGATAAGTGGCATCATAGCTGTCACGTCCGACTGGCGCTATAAAAGAGGGAGAAGCTATTAAAGTTGCGAGTTGCACCGCGCTATAAATAATAGAAATAGATAGAGTGATTATCGATTGCACGAACGTAACCGTGCTTTTTATGAAGGGGCGATTGCATGAGCGAGCGAATCGTTTGGTACATAGAATGTTCTTGAAAGTTGATACATATTCTTAGAATACTTGGACCTATTTTTAAAACATTCGTGAAAAAAGTTCGTGAAAATATATCTATACTTATACCCGTAGACGCTTTAACTTCAGGTTACAAATAGCTCTTTGCACCTTGAAACGCGAAAAGGCCGGAGCAACAGCCAGAATTGCATTCGACTCTATAGCCTATTTTCACAAAAAGTCTTTAACTTGTGACAATCATTAAAGCAAAAGCCTTTTTAGATCAAAGGCGAGGGAGGAGAAAATTTTGCTCACTACAATGGCGGCCGCTAATTAAAATAGCAGACGTGTGATTTTTCACAGGCGCATCCTGTATCGCGCTTGCATGCAATTTTGACTTTGTCGGCCTTTGTATCGAATTTATTTACAAACGCAGAAAATCTCGAACAAAGAATCTTCTTTCAATAAGATAAACCTGAAAAACACGCAGTAAACAGACTCGTTTTCTAATAATGATGCAATCGTAAAATTTGTTGATTTTTATGCATTACTCAACACCCACACATCATCACTTGCATAGCGCAACTCTATTGTTATCTGATTTGAATCGCAATAGCTATGCAACTAATGATAGACAGTCATCGTACTCATGTCGCATAGTTATGAAATATTTCAAAGACGACTATTAGACGTAGAAAATGACAGCGAAATATTTTTAACTTAATAGCGAGAAAGAGAGAAGGAGAAAGAGAGAAACAATGTATTTCGAAACGTACCTACGTACATGTATGTTTTTATCGTGATTAACGTTTGCGAAGTACATAAGATAATTCGAAAGAATACAGGGAACATGTATAATTTTGTTAATTTTGCGAAATTTTATTAATTTCACGATATATCCTAGGTTTCAATCGAATAATGCTAAATTACAAGAACACTCCTCACTTAAAAAAACGAACAAAAAGTTTCCAGAGATTATTCTCGTTATATCTTATCCAAATAAACGGGTGACATTAAATTTTTCCCAAATTTGTCCGTAGTTATCGTAAAAAGTACACGTAATATTGTCAACATAACTGATTTCTACGAAATGCCATGTACCGCGGAGAGATTTAACCGATTACCGAAAATATTGATGACGAACTTTCACGAAAATGGTGAAGAGGCGGCACTTCTATATATTACGTAGTTTTACATTAAAAAACCGTGACGTGCCAAAAATTGTAATTGAGTTAACGCGAATATTTACGCACACGGCAAACATTATTCATTCAAGGGAAATGTTTTTCGACGATAGATACTAATTTTACTAATTAAAAATATTTAGAGTTTCCGTTTCGCAAACCATCAAATTTCGTTCATCCTTTGCGGACCGAGTTTCAAACATTATCCATGCATGAAAAGTGCGGCCCAAATGTATGTCGTTGATTACGTAAATTGAAACCCGTATATGGTTACGGAGAGATACGCGCGAAAAGAGCGCGCATGGTCAGTTTACCGCGATAACAGCGGTGACCAATGTAGTTTCGTGGATAATGCGCGTAAAAATAGACACGGAAAGCTTCGTACGACTTGGAAACTATGAGTAATTTATGTCGCAGTTGTCTCTTTCTCTGAACGCTTCGGCACGTCGTTATAGTTACCTTGCGCAATGTACAGTCAATTAAATCATTTGTTTCGACGAATGATACAAATCCTAAAATCTAATTTATTCAACTGAAAAAGTCGCAATTCTCATAACATTCTATTTGCAGACGAAACGAGGTAGCGGTCGAATGTCTTTCGGATTGAAAAATATGGAGCGATGGAGGACATTATCGCTGGAACGGAACGACTTTGTGGGGAAGACAGAAGGGTAACAAAGCTGTCTTCTATACACGTCCATCTTAATTACACTGACAAATGAAAAACATACGCGGAACTTTCTTTCACAAAGAAAGAGGCAGCGCCAGTGTGTCCTTATGACATACTGTCGTAGTTTTGCAGTTTTGCACAAACATATACTGTTACTCCGTTACGCCGTATAGTATTTTCGTTTTATTTCTGCGGCTGAGAAGAAGCGCGCGATATAGGTGGGAAAATACGTTTTTACGTAGAGACAGATATGACCGCAACGATTTTCCTTTTTGCGCATAAAGATGATTAGTGCATGCGCACACGTATAATATACATATATAATATACATTAAACAAACTCGCGATGAAACCATGTGGCTCACGTTATATGTATTATACATACGTTTCGGTACAGAAACCTAGTCGAATCTTTCGACGTTATCGCGATTCCGCTTCCCTCGATGGCTGATTAAAAAAAAACGAGAATTACATCATGGAGAATTAACCACAAGGTTTTTTTCTCGAGATTAACATCAACGCAAAGGAAGTAGTGCAGACAAACAAAAAATTTGGAGCAAACGTAAGATGAGTTTATACAATACACTATGATAAAATAAAAATATAAAATAAGAGATTTTTTAAAAATTTCTTTACGTATATATAATCCGTTATTAAGAAACTGGATTCGATTATCAATTTTTGATAGATAATTGATTCTGGTATTATTCTTCAAAGCTGCAGCTTTCAATCTTTTTATATTCACTTCGTATTTATTTATCGTTTACTGTATTTATCGTTAATAAACGATTATCACGTTATCCACGGAATACTTGTAACATATATTATAACGTACATGTTACACATATAGCTAGCACGCTCGCGCGTAAAGCCTATATTTATAGCCCCGTGACGAGCGGGACAAATTCTGATGTATAAATATTTACCTTCGCCGTCAAACATCTATCGGTCGAAAGGGTTAACGACCCGGAGTTATTGAAGCTGCTGAAGTAGCGAAGGGCATATTAACTCGCGTGTCAAAGCATCGGGGTACTCGATATCCTCCGTCCACGACGGTCAGGACGACGCGTCGTCGCTACCTACGAAAGTCTTGTTATGCATCGACAAAATCGATATACCGTGCTTTCGAATGCGGGCCACCAGCGCGATGACGTAATTGAACGATATACTCGCGGACGGGGGTCATCGAAAACGCCCGAGTTCTTCCGCGACTATAATACTGTCAGCTTATAACACCGACTCTCCACCCAGCTGACCGTGTAATGTCGTTTTTCCTCGCGGATTTTTTTCCCCCGCTCCCTTCCCGCCCCTTTCGCCGCCGGCTCCCTTATATGCTCCATATTTCCGCCTCGCCCCGGTGCCCCTACGTTCGCCATCGAGATGCCGCGATCGACTTCCACTCGGCCGAGCGTAATCGAGATTGATCGGCTTGACACAAAAGAGCGGCAACGGACACTCGGCCCAGAGTCCAATAGCAAAAGGGTTAATTATAAAGAGCGAGGCACCGAAATCCGATATCGCGGAGCCACTCGCCGGCGATATCGCGTTGTTGTTGTTGCTGCTGCCGTAATTCCTCTCGGATTAATGTTAGTAATGAGATTGCCTCCAGACCAATCTCTTTTACAACCGATACTTCACAGACTGCTGACATCTTGCGAGTGGTTCCGCAAAGATTCTTATCGAAAGATATAAATATTTGCATAATTTTAGAGTTATTCAAATGAAAGCGCGCATGGATTAAAAAATTAAAAAATTACACGTTAAGATAATAATATTGATAAGAAAAATACATGCATGGACTTATTTAAGATTTTTTTTTTCTTCGATATCTTTATGCTTTACTTTACAACAAAGTGATTTCTCGAAGCAAATATTCTTCTAAGAAATATTCTTCTAGATAATAATACAACGAATCGATATCTTGGGAATTTCCTGTCGAGTCTATCGATTGAGGAATATCGACGGAATTTCGAGTTTTTTCGCTTTCGCGATATCCTTGCACAGATAGATTAGAAATGTATGATAAGCACATAAACGCGAAGAGAAGTCTTTCCGCTGACATGACATTGTGACGCCAGGAGGAACCTTTTATGGCGAAACATACCTGCTTTCGGTAGTTTATGCGTCTTTGCAGGGAGGGTTAATCTCATTATCCCCCAGGGAAATGAAGCGGATCGTAAAGAAGAGGTGTCTCGCTTGAACGCTCCGTTGCTGGATAAAGCAATTAAATTTTGAACGATTCAGGTACGGTACGATCTTGTGTGTAACACAATAGTCGAAAATAGTAATAGAATTTACTGGAAACAGCCAGGGGATATCTTGTCGTTGTGATATTTCGCAATGTGATATCCTAATTGTAATACCATCCAGATGCAATTGAATAAACATGAATCATAAAACGTTATTGTAAATTATCTATCGTTAATTACATTAACGAGACCGCAGTAACGAATCGTATCGCTGTTGAATAACGGTGTTTAATAACAAAATATGTTAATGACATTTCTTTTCCTACTGTATATCTCGCTATTTGTTGACATGAAACTGTACGTTTCTCCGAATTGATGTTATTCCAGAATTGGTGTTTGGCTTTGGATATTACTTTTTCCCGGAAATTGATACAGCATCGCGCACAATTTTCTCTTTTCTTTGTCCTCATTAACTGAACATTTTTCTTTCATTTTTTTGGAAGATAAATCCAAGGTTATGTAGCGTAATAAACGTAACAATCGAAAGCGCGACATCGCCGTTTGATTACATTACGAAAACGTTCCGACGTGGAATTAATTCAGATACGCTCCGGTCGTTAAGAGGAGCTAATTAATGCGCTTGTAGCTGGCGTATTAAAAATCGATGTCGGAGATGCAAGCGGGCGAGCGCGCGCTCGCATTGGGCCCGAACGATAACGACAGTCTTTGCACGTTAACTTTGCAAATTGATCAGAAATAATGGGGTGGATCCCGAGGGAAGGGGACCGTCTATCGTTTCGGTGTATCTTTACGGCACACCGTATCTGGCACGTGCCCGACCGCGTGCAGTGGAACGATACGCCAAGAATAATCCGCGCGATACCGACGTCGCGTATCGTTCTCTCTTTCTCTCCAAGATGTAAGCCCCCTCCAAATTATTTTCAACCGACAGCTCGTAAATCATACGGCATTATGAGCACTCGTAATCGTTTAATGCACGTTGTATCGCAGATTTACGTACGTCGTCGTCCGGGAGATTAAAGAGTATCCGCATCCGCCCCGGATTTTGCATACTGCAATCTACGCGTTCATTGCCGATTATCGCAGTCGGCTTTATCGTGCATCGATGGCATTTGCACGATCGGTTGACTCGAGCTCAATTAAGAAGCACAGTTAACGTTCCATTCGATACTCATCAATTGAGATTACGAAACTAATTAACTTTTAAAGTCATCACCCGCTCGAATGCTCACTAATTAAAAGTTTATGCCGAATTTCTTTCGGGACATTGTTTATCAAACAGTATTGTCGCGCGGATGTTCGTCGTTTTGAGAAGGAAAACAGCCGATACCGCTCGTAAAGATCGAGCAATGTCCTAGAAATGTACGATGTGTTGCGTTAATTTTTTAGCAAAATAATAAAGTGTAGAATCGCGCGTACATCACGAAAACTCTGTCGAATTTTCAAGCAAACTTCAGCCACTGACATTGTACATATTATAAAAATTATTGTTCATATATTGTTCATATTATAAAAAAAAAAAACAAATCGGAAGAATTCTTTATCTGAACAATAATATTACGATCGGAACACTCTTGAATTTACATCATTCGAATATTTTACAAACTTTTATTATATCGCATTCTTACTTCAAAAGTGACACAATTTGAAAAACGTGATTTTCGTGTTATTACTAGGAATGAGTTATCATTATCTTATCAATCATTAAAAGTGAACTAACTTAACTTCATAAAAAATCACAACTCAAAATAGACGGTTTTTTAAGAATTGTGAAGCGAAAATAACTAAAATGTTATTTGATCATATTAAGAATATATACTTTTTTCCGATATTGTGTGATTAGTCAATAATTTTTTGTCAAGTTGAAAAATAGTTTTTTCACTTTTTTGAGAAATTTAATTTTTGAACAATAATGAACGATAATAATAAACAATTGACCGAGATATGTGATAACACAATTTTCATTGAACGAAAAAAACCATTTTTTCGGTCAAGAGGGATCTTGGTGCTTAATAATATTGTGTGAATTTTTACAATTTCCAACTCATGCAAACTGCACATTATTTGTCGGTCTTAAAACACAATTCTAAACTGAAGCCGGAGTACATAATATCACAAATTAATTAATTTTTTTAATTGTGTCACTTTTAAAGGGTGTGATATTATGTTTAAATGCAAGTACTTAAATGAAATAATTAAAACAGAAATTAAAGACAAAAGTCTCAGTATCTCAGCTATAGATGAAAAAATTTCATTTAATAGTTATGATACAGCTAATATTATTTTCTTAATCATAAACTTCGAAGTAATTAAGAAAAGCACGATAAAAAATGTTATCGTTAAAAAAAACATTTTAACGACAAGAACGTGGTATAATAAAAGTTGCAATATAAGTTTTATATTCTCGAACAAGCAATAATTTTAATGTTTGATGTAACTTTGATGATCAACAATTCAGTTGCGATTTGCAATTCCGGGGCGGAAGGCTCAGATTTGTCTCGTCTCTGCGATTAAATAATTAAGCGGAAGCGGACTTGTGTATCGCTCGCGGGGGATCGAAACTCTCTTGCTCATCAATCAATATCAGCGGGCGACAGCGGCGGTTGCGGTAAACCAATTGCGAGGACCGCGATTGTTCGGCTTTATACCGGATTGATTGGTTCGCTTGTGGCTTCGTGCTGTCTTTAATGTCCTAATCTCAGAACCATTAAACTCTCAAGTCCGCGACAGTATCTGTTCCAAATATAAGGCAACTCAAGGAAGCACACAAAATTGATTTCGCTGAAGAGACTATTATACGATACACACGCTTCCGCGAGCCGTATACAGTCGACCGTGTACCAAACGAGCCAGTTCTTGGGATTAAGACTGAAAGTTTCAACTTATTCTTGGAAGTTTTTCTTCGCTGTAAGTTCTTTTTTATACTCTTGAATAATTCAGATGAGGTTTATTAGAGCAACAACTTATTTTTCCCTTGATACAAATTATATATATTTTTAAACTTTCAATATTATATTTAATTTACTTGTTATATTTAATAATTATATTTAAAATACTTTTGTTTAATACAAAATACAGATTTAATTTCTACATATATCAATCTTTGAAAGAAAAAAGTAATTTATTTTGGGAAGACGCTCGCCTTGAATAGACAGAGAGATTTCAGATTCAAACCCAGGCGATATTTTCCGCAATAAATTCTTTGCAGGTTTTTAAGATGCTTATTAGCGATACATATAAAACTGATGATCCACTTCGACTGAATAAAGCATTTTTTTCTTATTTATATTATTCGCTTGTCTGTTTCTTTACTTATTATTGTATATACATGGAAAGAATGATTTTGCTGAGGGATCTAAAATTTTGCTGGATACAGATCTGAAATAATTTTGTTGGACCATTAAAATAATGAGCAATGCTGCAAAAAAATTTGATATTCTAATTAGTTTGAGCATTCTACATAATCAAATTTGATACTTTAATAAAATTACTTTCTGATTTGTATTTAGCTAAAATTTTAGATCTTTCAACAAAACCGTTCTTTCCGTGTATATGTCACCTTGAAAAATGATGTTCCTTCATTATTATTTACTGGTTATTATGATAAAAATTGCGATAAATATTGCGAAAAATATTGCGATAAATATTATCACATGCCTTAGTAGTCGAATTAGAAAAACACTCACTCTAGATAGGCAGAGAAATTCCGAGTTCAAACCTTGGCTGAGGTGATATATTTCGCAATAAATTCTTTGCAAGTTTTTAAGATGCTTACAGAAAAGCAATTTTGTTGAATTATCAAAATAATATTATGTAGATAATAAATTATGTAGAACGCTCAAACCAGTTGCTAAAATATCAAAATTTTTTGCAGCGTTACTCATTATTTTTAAGGTTCCAACAAAATTATATTATTTTCTGATCTATATCCAATAAAATTTTAGATCCCTCAGCAAAATCGCTCTTCTCGTGTATTAAAACTAATGATCAAATTGCGATATTACTATTCTAACTTCAGTTTAGGATTGCATTGCAAGTCCGACAATCATATCGATGTGCAATTTATAGAACTAAAAAAATGTATCCAAAAAAATATATGAAAATATTATTAAGCACCAAGATCCGTTTCGATCGAACAAAGGCGTTTTCTTCACTTATTTATAATTTATTTTCTATTGTATAATTATTTATTTTAATTACGCGCATTACTGTTATCTATGACAATTTGTAAAAGCAGCGAAGCCAGAGATAAAAATAAACAATTTCTTTCGTGTCGATAAGTGTTGTCAACGACCGTATCTATATCATTACATGTGTGATCCATCTTTGTCTAGGAAAATGACTAAATGCTTTTTTTCTCCTTTCAATTACAATACTAATTTTCTTTGATTATTGATATTCATAGGTGATATTCATAAGTACGTTCTTGATGCAGTCAGAAAACACTTATGAGCACGCAGGAAAGATTCGCTATCTAAAAAAATTGATAATCCAACTTTTGCTTACCTTGTAGTCCATGGTAGCACCTTGTTGCCCTCCAAACTGATGCTTCGCAGCTCGTATTTGGACCTGTATCGCATCGGTGAGGCGGGCACCGCGTTTGTATGGCCGACGTTCTTCATGCTCTTCGTAGTGGGTCCGGAAAGCGCGTGTCTTCGCATGGACGTGCCTTCCCTCGCCGATTGATTGATCGTCCATCGTAGAGAACTCATCTTCGATATCACTTTGTCAAGTTGATGATATTGTTCACGATCCGGTTCTCATGTTTTTCGATCGTCGGACGAAAACGAATTGCTGGAGCGACGCTCTAAGCTTCCGACGTCAGTATCACGTATCCTCGTGATTTTCGCGTTCGTGATCAACGAAGATTTTCCATCGAACAGTCATGCGTCCCGACAGCAGTAAGCCCTTTCGTAACGAGAAGGTTCTCCACATTTAGCCGGTATAATCTCTTTCCACGAGGAAATTCATCCTCGCCAGATCCAATTCTCCGTCGCAAGGATCTTCGACGACTCCGCTCGGTAACATCCCTGTTCGAGTTTCTCGAACAAACATTTATGGGATAAACACTGATCCCTCTCAATTACACGCAGTACTTTCCAAAACTTTTCATTTAATGAGTTCTCCGCTCTATCGCGCATAAGCGAGCGATCTTTCTCCGCTTCTTTCAGAAATTGCTCGTAGAACTCGTCGAAAGAGATCAGTTCGTTAATCGAATTCCCTCCGTCTGTCACGGAGAAAGATACCGTTCGCCTCGACCACTCGTATTCGTGTACTCGCGTTTGGTTTCTTCGTGGTATCTCGCCAAGAGCGACGCGCCATCGTCTCGACGGACGTCTTCTTCCGGTTCTCCGATGCGACCGTTCCGGTATCCTCGTCGAATCTACTTTACGCACCCTCCCGACTGATCGCAGGTGCACGACGACGGGCTTATCTCGTACGACCGTAACTGGCCGCGCCGCTTTTCAACCCCACCATCCACTGGCGTCGTTCGCCACCATAACTCGTGTCGTCCGTTGTCGCTTTGCTCACCATCTAGCCCCACCATCGCTTCTCGACACCCCACGTAGACACGTCGTCATCCCTCGCCGTAGATACCTCTTCTCGTATGGACCCTCTCTTCTCCTTTCGCCCCTTCTCTCATACACGATATTCTCTGTTCGCGCGCGAACGCGCGGCTATTAAACTATCGCTCGTGCCTCGCCGAGTCAATTAACGGCCGTCGCGAACGAGGTGGATGCTGCGAAAGTTGTTACTCCGTATTGCGATTATTGTCGCTGAGAGAAAATCTTCCGTGAGTCTCACTTGTTTTTTTTTTTTTTTTTTTTGTGAAAGCAAATACCGGTAAAAATCGTACGTGAAATTATTAAGTTTACCACTCTTTTGTCGCACCTTCACTCTTTTCTTTGATGGAGGTAGATAACAACAGAATAAAAGACAGAAAGCTACCTTGAAGTTATCGGATCTAAAAGAAAATGTTCATGTTTTGCATTTCCATGGCGAATACTAGTATTACGTTTGCGTTCTTCTATTGGATTTAGGAAGAGAATTTTTACATTGCATTTTATACTAACATTGGAATCGTTAAAATTATTTGGATCAAAAGAATCTTTATCGCGTTTTTTCACTTTTACGTGATGAATATTAATATCGTTTTAAATAAGAGCAAGTCCTTCTTCGCGACAGAGGAAAGTATAGATTAACAGGTTTAAGTCTTACAAGTTCTCAAAGTTATTCTCGGTCTGCAGTCATTTCGAATCAGCGTCAAACTTGTGTAAACAGCGCGACGCGAATCGCGATCGTAAATTAGAAAGTTATTCGCGAGCCCTTTCGTGTTTCAAGCGCGCAGCATATAGCATCTGTGCGTCGCGAAGTTACCCGTGCGTGAACGATTGCCTACCCTTTAAACGAGTAATCGTGCACAAACCCTTACTGCGTCAGTTATGCACGAGCTCACGCACCTGGGGATTCTCGCAGAGTCCGACGCAAGTTCGCGCCAAGAAGTGACATTTTTATTTTTTATTTTTTGTTACTTATTCTTCCATGAATGTGGAATAATAAGTCTGTTACGTTTAATTAAATCTCTGCAGAAATGCGATACATCAAATTCAGAGTTTGATTTGTTTCTCTGTGAAGATTTCCAAATTAATACAAATTTCATCGTTCCGCTGCGACCTTGTGACACTCGACGTTAAACGTCTTGCTAATTAAACTGCGTGTTGATTATATAAATGAATTTTAATTGGCGTTACACGAAAATAGATTGGCTATTTGTGTCGCTTCACTGACGATGGCAATTAATTGAAACTTTCTATTTAAATATGCAAATATATCAGAGAGTTTAATTACTATTAAAATTTTTACATGCTACAGCTTCGGCAGCTGTTCGTGTTAAGCAGCTATCGATCGTTAAACTTAGTTTTTGCTGCACGCTTCACACGTGCCTTATAAAGATAATCATTAGCCGCAGCCTGATTGCGATCCGCGTTTTGCTCTAGCTTAATATGCCTCTCTGAAAGTAATTCTGCAGAGATACGGTTTAATGAAAATTTTTATTCTCTACCAAATCTCGAAATAAATATTAATCGATTCGAACTACTCGTTAAAAAAAATTGTTTAACGTGCTTTGCGGATAATTTTAGTCATTAATCTTTAACTAAGGGGTAACTTTGAATGCAATTATCATGTCGCTGCGAAACCCCGTGTTGCGAGAGAGTTCCGTGTATGGAACATACTATACAACTCGTATAACTTGTAATTAACATACATGCGCTTTAAGCATCTATTCTATCCTTTTAAATAGTTCAGACGCGGCACCAGCGTCGCGTGACGATAAAACATTTCGCAACGAGACACTTTGAATAAACGTAATTAGTTTGCAACATGACAACAGGACCATTGTGTCGAATCTAACAATAATCCAGATACAAGGCGACAAATGGAAATTACGCTCGCGTCAACGTCAACGCACGCAACGTGCTTAAATTTTCGATAAATTAAACAACGTTTGACATCGAGCAACGTTTAATACGACGACTCGTAGAGAACGTTTAACGTGTGTCTCACGTCGCGATTTTCGCTTACCTTTAAGCGGCACGTGTCCCACGGATACGCCGCGCCAACCCTTTTCGGAGTCATTTTTTGTCGATGTATCGCGTTATATAGGTCGACTGTGGTTTTTCAAAACGCACACGAGTGCCTCGAGTGTCTCGAGTGAAACACGAGAGCGGTCGCGCGATCCTCTCAGGAAGAATAACGCGCACCCCCGCGGATCGGGAGCAAGCTCGAGAACGACCGTGGAAGACTGCTCGATTCACGGCCAAGATAATCCCGCGAAGGGTACGCGGGCGCGCGAGAAAAACGCATGCGTCGATCCGCCCCGCATGGTCGAAGAAGGAAAGTACATACGTACGCGACACTCGGACGGACGTACTTGTTTTCGGAAAAACAAGCGCATATATCTCCGCGAGGAAGAGCGAGACAGCTGGCGGCGCGCCTTGCCCCGTCTTTTTCCACTAGGGGATCGATCAACGAGGACATCGCGAAGCAATTATAGAGACTCCCTTATGTGATCTATCTCCTCCTCTCTCTCTTTCTTTCTGTCATCTTCTATCTCTCCTTTTAATGTGACCTTAGAATCATTCGCGGTGATCGCTGCTGTCGATCTTGATGAATCCGCCACGTCCCGCTTTGTGGAATTCTTTCCTCAGACCGTAATTAATTTAGACGTCTCTCCGATTGTTCCGAGCGAGCAACCCGAACGAATTCCTGCGAACGATGCAATCTGATTATCATGAAAGATGCTGCGCCTCGCATTGGCATCTTCCGCATGCTATTCCTTACCTTTCACTTTTCTCGCTCTTCCTTTTCTCTAATACAAAATGATGAATATATTATTTGATGAATATATTGTTTGGTATACGGAAAGAATGATTTTGCTGAAATAGTTTAAAAATTTAAGTGGATACAGATCTGAAAATAATTTTGTTGAATTGCCAAAATAATTATGTAGGAAACTCAAGAATGATGAGCATCGCTGTAAAAAATTTTGATATTTCTAGCAACCAGTTTGAACGTCCTACATAATTACTTTGATAGTTCAATAAAATTATTTTCAGATCTACATATATCTAACTAAATTTTTAGATACTTCAGCAAAATTGTTCTTTCCGTAGTATTGAAAATTTTACGTGAACGTGTACGTGCGTCTATTTGCAAAATGTATTTAATAGGTCAAATTTTAATTGAAATCTACACGGCTGTATATTGCATTTTATACATTCATTGAAATTGAAATTTAAATCATTTTATGTCTTTCCGAACAATTTAGTCTATGTTTGTTTAATATTGTTTAAGCAAAATTATCACGCATATCGCGGAAAAAAGTGTTCTTCTGAGATTGGAGCAATATATTTCCTTTCGCAAACAAGACGATGCTCCGTATAGATACGCTGGATTTCTCCGATAAAGTGAGAAGTGATATCGAGTTTATTCGGCAATAAGAATAACAGTACAAACCTGTTTTTAGTAATCAATTTTATTAATAGCCATACTCTCCGAACTCGCTCAAAGATCGTGTTACACTTTCTATTTATTCACACGGGTCTGATCGCCATCGAACTTGCTATTTTATCATAACTTCGACAACACGTCAAGCCGTGTAAAATTAATCTCCCGCAGAGTAATATGAAGCGACGAGGGTTACATGCTTTACAACACACTCAAACACGCGGTTCGTGGGCTGTCAGCATTTATTAAGAGTTATAATTTAGGGGTTTAGTTCGAACTTACATATCCATCGCTTATCGATCACTGACAAAGAATGTATCGTCCTTCGCCGCCTTATCAGGCGATTTTCTCTGTTCTCCTTCAATCTGATCCGCCGTTTCGTTATATCCCATTCCCAGTAGCACTCATTTCACGCCCGCGCTTACGCGAGCTCCCGGCTGAAATATTACATAGGCACATCCGCGTCGGGAACAATCGGACAATCCAAATGCATTTTCGCATCCGTTACAAAATTCGATATAAAAATATATGTATATAGATAAGGTATCTATATAAAAGTTATCAGTTACGTTAATTTCTAACAATATAGCGCGCCATTCTATCCGATAAAAGCTTTCAACGCGTCGCTTTAACACTCCCATTTCACGTTAACCGTATTTCCGTAAGTTAAATGCAAGCGTTTCATTAATTTCTCTTATCTCAGGCATCTTCTCCGACATCGAATCCTGCTCGCGACAGCGATTCTTTGTTAAAAACATCCTGAAAACTCGACCGATCGAGATAAAAACTTTGCCGATGATAACACTTATGTATAATTTCTCGATATGATTTATTACCTCATTAACCACACTGAATATTCCTTTTGTGCGCTTTGTATTTTATTCATCGATCTATATATGCGCACTTAACGCCGGTCTCGTATTCCTTTTGACGTTCAAAATATGCATAACCTTATTATCGACTTTGATTTACAGTTACAGTCATAAAGAAAGCGCTCACAATGTGACTATTTTCTACTCACCAAAATTCATAGAAAGTCATGCGCTTGATGCAACATCGACAGATTTATTTTGTCGTAATTGAACTATCGAACTTGAACTATCGAACATAAAAAATGAGCTGTTTATTCACGCAATGAATTGTGTGTGAATAGAAAGTAGTATCAATCGTTTTGCCATTAGTGCTGTAAACTTTGTATTACAATTGAACATTATAACATATAAATTATAACACAACATACAGTTAACCGTCGGTACACGACAGTTCTTGAAAATAATACAAACGTCTCTATCGAGAATTTTGAACATTCTAAGAGATTCTTCTACGAAGAGTTAAGTTACTTGCGACTTGCGATACTTCATGTTGCATTAAACATTCGCGCAAATATCTCTCTGAAGATAAAGTCGAGGTTTGACGTTATTCCAATCTGCCTTGGCATGTGATAATTTTAATAAGCAAAAATCGAAGGATAATATCGTGCTTAGTGGTAATGTTTCAAAGATGACGAATCGAGGAAATTCTGAAGCAATTTACGCACAGTCGCGAGATTTATGATATATCACGCCGTGATATATTAATGGAATCTGCAAGCTCCAAATTCTCTCTCTCTCTCTCCTGTCTTGCAGCTCAGAGATTCGGAGGACTTCATAAGCTTCTAATGACTGCACGAGGATAGCGCGGGGAGAGTTACTTATAGTTTTAAAATTACGTATGAACATACATTAACATAAAAGTACGTAATTACAAATACATCTATCTACGCGCGAACATACCATGTCGGTCGATACGTATCTCGGCCGAGCCCAGGTATTCCGACAAAATACATTAAATCGGAAGGGATGCTTGAAGGGAGAGGAGGAGCGAGGACGGGGTTAGGTAAATGTTCTCGAAGAGAGAGTTCTAGCTATCGTTTGAAGCGTATAACCCAGCACCGTGTGTTTCGTTACCTATTTAAGTAAACTATTATCGCAGTTGTACCGCAAAACGGGGGTGTTTTAGTCGTGAGAGCTACGTGTTGTCCCCTGCGATCTCCGAAAGAGATCTCCCGATCTATATCGAACGTTAGGAAGCTGAGAACAGGCCGCGTCGCGCAGGCGATATGTCCTCGCGTATGTGATTACGCTATATTATTATTTTTCCCATCCTGTAATTTTTTCCTTGCATTATTCCCTGTGGATCGACACGTTTGCCGATTAACCCATTGAAGCCCGTGACTTTTGAAAATTTTCGAGTGTTGTTCTCCCAACTCGATATATATTTCACCATGAAATCTCTCCAATAATATACATTCTATAGTTTACAGAACGTGCGAACTACTAAAAGTTGCGCAAAATTATTTGAATACTACCAATACAAAAAAGTAATAATTCAAGTGGACTTTAATGGCTTAATTTCTGCAAACTGTGCATATATTTATTCGTAATCTCGCCAGAATCTGCAGACTCACTCGCGCCCGGGATCGGGACCGGGTAACTAACACGAGCCATGTCTCGCGTTGCGAGTGACGTGTGAAGAAAGTGGCGAATTCCCCAAGTTTCGGGATATCGTGATATACGAGATCTTGACGTCGAAGAGACGAAGACGAATTCCCGAAATTGGGACAATTCTGCATTTGCGCGGTTGAGCGTGAGTCCTCGAGCTGTCGGGCGCGAAGACGAAATCGGCAGTGAACGGCCATGAGACGTGTAGGAAGTAGGGCAACGATATGACCGACATGAGAACGGAAGATAGAAACGGTTGGCCGTTACAAATAAATTGCATTTTACATCGACGATCGCGGAACATTATCCCGTCGCCGCTACTGTGCGTGTGTATTGCTCCTCATTCTTGGCAAGATATCGATCATACAGAACGTTCCGAAGTGAAAGCAAAACAAACCTATACACACATAACGCGCGAGTCACGTAGACACTGACCGAAACAGTACCTATAAGAAAAATACGAACGATGCCCGTATAAATCATAATCCATTATGATTCGCAATAGAATAGAGAATGTGGAAGTTGCAAAGAGAGAACTAAGATGAAAACTCTAGTAATCTTTCAATGAATCTCCTTTTAGTTTACGGTGTCCTTTTGACCTTCTGAACACAGCACACATTTTTCTCACAAACATTATTTAAAATTTAAAATCTGAAACTGGGAATGAATTATTTTAATTTTCCTATTCAGGATTTGTTAAAAAATTGTCACTTTTTCACATAATTATCTGTTGATCGTATTTTCGCTATTTATAGCATTATAGCATTAAAAATTGACTCGATTAAAATCAAATAACCGGTTCGAATACGAATAATATAACCGGTTTTGTACATTAAAGGATTCACTGCTCAAAGAATTACAAAAAGATGATCTCTCAATGATTGATGATTTTGTAAAGTGCAAGTGACGATACAGTGTTGCCTCTATTATCAACTTTCATCCCTAGTAACTTTACTCAGATCTTCGTTGAGATCCAGGAATGTCATCTCCGTACCTAAAGGATTTGAGGTAAAAATTGAGAATCTGTCATCTGTTTTGGAATCGCTCAGATCTGCATCTCCGGCTCGGAATTGTTGTCATTAAACCAATCGGAGGCCCTCTGACTTTCCGCCACGCGTACGCTGAGCTCCCTTTCGGTGTATCGACTCGATCTCGTGATAGATGGACCCCGTCGGTGCTCGTCGAAGGAAGCGAGAACCTCCAGCCTATCACCCCTTCTGATCGCTCTCGGTGTCGTTTCCACAGAGCTGACGCCATCCTCCGCGTGTTCGGACGCCCATGGCGGTAGAATACCGGAAGGCATGCCCCAGTGCTCGGTGAATTCCGAGCCCGATCTGGCCAAGCTGGGCTGACTGAGCGATCTGACCAGCGAGTCCGCACCTTCGAAGGAGCTCAAGCTGGTCAGGTCGTCTCTGTCCATTCGGGCGAAATCACGGACGGTTATTTCAGACATCGATCTCAGATCGGCCTCGCTGCCAACTCCGGCTCCCCGCGAACGAATAGAACCGCCCAGTCGGCGTGGACGGCCAACGATCTGTCCACCGGTCATGGTTGTGGCGGATTGTGACGTCTGAAGATGATGACTCTGAGTTCCTAAGGTGCGCGCCGAGCTGCCTCCGTCGCTCTCATACTCGTACAGGGTAGGAAGAGAGGATCGTCTGGATCTGGTGTCCCATTCCGACGATTTGGACCGCTTGTACCTCTGTCCATGGTTCTTGCCGTGACTGGAGGACGAGGTAGAGCCACTGTGCGTCGATGGCGGGCTCAGGATTCGGATAATCACATCCCATTTCGCCGGCGGGAACAAGTTGATGTATCTCGCATCTTTGCGTATCAGCTCATAATCCTCCTTAACCACTGCTTCGGTTAACAAGGTTCTCAGCGTGCTTTCCGTCGTGATGATTTCGCGCCACTTGGCACGCTCTTCGTCCGTCAGTTCGGTGGCGTAACGCGGCTCCAAGACACGCGCCAACCTAGTATACCAATCAGCATCAGCGTCGTCGAGAGAACGACGAGGGGGTGGTGGTCGACATGGAATCTCAGCGCGCGTGGTATAAGTCGGCTCGATATTTACGTCCGGTTCGTCATCCGCCAGATGATTCGTTGGCTCATTCGTGATGGTCAAGTTGGAGGCCGAGCTAACATCCGAGAAATTTTCCCATTCTGGCGGCGGCGGTGGCAGATTCTCTGTCGGATAGTTCCTGATGGTGACGTCCCACTTGAGATCCGGCGGCGGTTGAGACCTGGCGCGGTACTCGGTAATCTGGCGACTATGACGCTCCACGTCTTCGATCGTCTTCTTCTCCGTAACGGTACGCAAGAACACATCGTCTACTTCGTGAGTCGTGATCTCCGGACGACGGGGCGCAACTACCTGCGGCTCGACCAGTGGTTCGGTCATCTCCTCGCGCAACAGACGGTGTTCGCGATGCTGAACAGCGGTGTGAGTGGTGGTGGTGGACGTAGTAGGCGCGATTGGCGGCGGCGGCGGCGGAGTCGGCGCTAGGATGCTCGCCACCCGGTACTTGGCATGCGAGGCGTCCGTCACCTCGGTCAACGAGCGGGTCTCCGTGAGCTCGGTATTCAGAGAGGTCAGGGATCTTGGCCGACGAATCTCGTGATGCAACGGCGGTGGCTCGATCGTCGGCGACGGGAGTTTCTCCTGGATTACAGTGGTTTCTCTCTCCGCTTGCTTGCGTAGAATCCTGGAGTAGACCGGCGGCGTCTGCTGTCGAGAGATGGTCGAGACAGATGACGCGCCTCCCGGTGGTCCGTGAAGCTCGGGTACATAGGAGAAGGTCGTCATTCGGTAGGGTGAACTTTCCATCGAGCGAGTGGTCTCCTCTCTCTCCAAAATAGTCGTCAGATTTCTTTCGAGGGCGATGCTCGCAACGTCAGATTCCGAAGGCAACGGGCTTGGCGGCGGTGGTGGTGCTCTTTTAATCCTCATCTGCACGTCGAACTTGGGCTCAATCGGAATAGCTACAGGGTGTCGCGGCACCATGACTCTCGAAGCGTTCGCGGCTGTCATCGAGGAAGTCTCCACTTCGGCAGCAACTGTCTCCGAATACAAAGAACTCGAAGTACGCATTTCCACTTGGCGTTGAACTTCGTGATGATCCACAAATGCTTTGTTGTCGTAAGATCCGGCGGAGGATACAGGTAGCGAACGTTCCTCGTCCACCTATAAAAATACATAATCAAACAGATCGTAATGTATTATATCTATTGCGTGACTGTCTCTTTTTATTTGGTATTTTTGATTAATAGAATTCGATTAGACGCATTAGTGCGCACTGGTGCACATTAAAGCAGTTGTACACTGATCTAATCTAAATGTAAAAATGAAATATCTCGAATAATAAAATATCTAATACGCATTTTACCAAACAGCGCAATAAAGTACTGAGGATATTTTGCAGTTTAACCTGTTTATATCTTTATATTAACACATATCTTTATGTCAATTTGTGTATAAAAGTTTTAATATGCAATGGATTGAGTGTATCAAATCGAATCGTTATTAAAAGATATTCAAGAAATATCTCTTTTTTAATTTCTTCGTGTAGAAATTAATTGATGTATAATATTTGAAACACATGTTAAATTTGCGATGTCTCGTAAAATAATAATCCTACGATATTACGTTATATAAACAATATATAGACATTGAATTTATTCAAACAAATTTCGATAATTTATATAGCGGATAAATCTAAATTCACAACAAAAATATTTTAGGACTTTTATACATACAGTTCGCTGTTAAAAGGATTAATGATATAGTCTCCGCTTTTATATTTTTTTAATAAACTCTATGCAATCATCCGTTTTGTAGACAATCGGGACTCACCTCGGAGTGACTCTCGCTTGGATAATCGCTCGGCAATGTGTCCGAATGATCGATCACCAGATTCGCCTCGCTACCGGAAGTGGACACGGCAGTCGCGTGAAGAAGGGCGTGGGCGCGTGGTATTTTCAGGCCCTCGAACATCGTGATGTTACTCAGAGACGAGCCGGAGAGCTTCGTTATCTCGGAACCGGTAGCGCTTTCGAACGGATGTCGGTGGACCACGCGCACGTTTCGGCGTTTCAGGCACATGTAGGAGCAACCGAGACCAAGCAGGAGCAACGAGAGAAACAGGATAGCGCAGATAATCAACAAGATCTGGAAGCCTTTCAGCGGTGGTTCAGTCACCGACGCGGGCGTCAGCGTGGATATTCTGCGGACGGAAATCAGATTAGAACAGGGTGTATGCGATTCTGAACGAGGCTGCAAACATCGACGTTAGACGCCGCAGAATTAGCAGTGCACGCGGCATATCTCATACCTATCCGCATGCGTAATTAAACTGCAAGAAACAAAGGCGTGCGTCGTCGCAGCACCTTCTGAATACAGAGTTACTCTTTTATTCAGTTTGTTCGACGAAGGCAATCACAGCGATATTGAACGCGTTCTTCGTGAATGTTTAAAATCAGATAGTGAAAAAAAATTGTTTATATAATTTGTTTCATTAATATTTATAATAATAAATTAATATTAAATAATACATATCACGCATTAAATGAGGTGATAATAGTAATTTCGAGATGATAATAGTAATTGTTGATATTTATCAATGATATAATAACA
This sequence comes from Cephalotes varians, assembly GCA_037157785.1. Lineage (NCBI taxonomy): Eukaryota > Metazoa > Arthropoda > Insecta > Hymenoptera > Formicidae > Cephalotes > Cephalotes varians. The sequence continues at coordinate 1,022,122 of JANQDE010000028.1, forward strand.
ATAGTAATCGATGGTTTTCTTAGCAAAAAAGTTAGTCTGATTATGTCGATTTTCAATGGATTACAATATTTGAAGAAAAAGGGATTAACATGCTCGTTATTATTAAATCGATTATCAATTTAAAATTGTGGTATTACTATTCTTATTCAGCATCTGATTGTGTTTCAAGATCAAAAATTTCAGTAATATTTATTGAAACATTAATTAATTAATTAATTAATATATAAATAATTTAGGCATGTAATTTGGTAAATTAAAAATTTCAATATTCGACAAGAAAATATTTCAATAAATTTTATCAGTTTTTGCAAAAAATGATAATTCACTTTCTCGAGATAAGATTTTCAAGAAAAGATTCTTACATGCTCTCTGGCGGCTTAGGAGGCGCCGGTGCAACGGGTGGAGGATATCTGCAGACTATAGTGATAACTTCATCTCCGTCCATTTCTAATCCGGGATGAAAGCGAACGACCACATTATTGGTAAATACGCGTAGAGGATCCTGCTTTGTACCGCATCCTGAAATATAGATCGTGCGATAAGAAAAATCTGCTCTGTAGAAATAAGAACACTTTAAATGTAATAACTAAGTAATTGTATTGTATATAAATCAGAAACAGATAATCCATAAATGTAGAGTAAAAACCGTTTTAAAAAATTGAATTAATTTAAAATCATCGAATATCACTCCATTTCCAAATGAAAATATTATGTTGAAATCATTTAATACAAATTTAATTTAAAACAATTATATTACTTGAGTATTTATGCGACTTACTATTATTTCTTTTCTTAACCAAGAAATAATATTTATATATCCAAAAATAATTTATCATTTTTGTCATCGTTTTTTACAAAATAAACAATACTGTATCGCGAGATTAAATGATCGAATTTAATTCGGGAACGTACCTTTCAGAGGTAATTCCAATTTGGCGGTCGTCGCGCCTCGTCCCTTGAATATGCAGGCGCTGTTACGATCAAAATCGGCATAGGCCACTCCGTAAAACGGTTCCTCGAACTTGAGCTCGACTTCCATGCTACCCTGGCCGCAGTTTAGATAGGCTTTCGTTCGATTCAGAAATATAATCGGCGAGATGTCGTCCAGCTTGGTGACTTTGCCATCGAGGACTGTGCTCGGCGGCAGTCCCGGCTGATAGTCGATGCTGTTGCCTTGCGACGCATAGTTGCTCTGGGACAACGCAATCGGAATTGCCGCCCAGAGCAGGAGTATCGATTTTAGCAGCATCTACGACGAGAAGATATAAAATCAATTTCTCCAAAAATTGACTGACTTGACTCAAAAAATGAATACAGATAGTAAAAAGTCTTTATAATATTATCAAAGAATAACGATGCTAAATATTAAAGTATCTATAATTAATTGTAGGTTTGATTAAAAAAAGATAGTTACATATTAAAAGATTTAGCGAAAAAATTATGAGTGCCCATTTCATTCTTCTATTATAATAATATTTCTTTTTATAAAGCATAATGATGTCATATGCATCATGATATGTATAGAATATCACGATAATCTTCTAAGAATAAAACTCGAAGTCATCGCTTCTTAGCAATCCTTTAATGATCTAAATTAACAGTCACAACTCCATAATAATTTTATAATAACTATGGATTTTATTATATCATAAGATGGATGCGGCATTACATCCATTTCGCAATTAGTCTAATTGATGCTATAATGAGCTCTAATAACAAATGCGACATTGCATTGTGTAATATGTACTTTAAAGATCGGTGTCATTGTTTTCTCAGGTATCATCTGAGAACATGAGGAAACAGCTCGACTATCCACATTCCCACGAGCGACTTCCAGAATGTATGCTTCCTTTGTATATCCCAGTCATTGTTTATATACACATCGCTCGATTCACGTGGGATTGTACACGAAGGTAGTTTGACCATCGTAACGCACGTCTCAGTTTCTATACAGGCAAAGTGCATCAGAAATCGCATTCTCTTTGAATTACAAATAATAAAACAACATCAAGATACCCACTTTTTTATGTTGTGCCGATTTCTTTCTTTAATTACAAAAGTTTGGAACACGCTCAAAAACGATTTGTTTCTTTGGGACACATTATTTATTTAACTTGAAATTATATTTTACTTTTCGTTAATTTTGATTTAAAGCTCGATTATATATTTACTTCCTATATATTATATATGATTATATATAACTTCCTAAAAGTTGTGAAAGTCGTAATAGCGTCCGAGTATTCACTAGACAAAGGTTGATTAAAAATTTATGGGAAAAATTACGGCTGAGAGAAAAGAACTAATGATTTTCGGTACATCATGTACCGAACGACGTCGCCCTTCTCGAGTTATACTGCAATTGACCTTTCTACTCAAGTGGAACAGAGAGAAAGCCGTTATCCGTCATGATATTTTCTTTCGAGATATAAAACGGATAAACGCGGCTTGTGATCTTCAATGTACGGCGCACATATAATCTCGCGTCGAAATTCCGCTACCAGATGATGAAGTTAAACGTTCCGCGAAGTTTTTACTGGTATGCGTATATAATTGTCGAACGGTAACGATTTTTTCCTCCGTATAACGCGAGCACGTTCCTCGTATTAAAAAAAAAAAGGCAGATGACATACATAATAATATGCGAAATGATTATACAGATCCGGCGAATCGTTGCCCCTCGAGTGCTCACCTCGAGATACTGTTACGCTCACCGCCGGTAATTGCACTAAGCAAACGTACAAATTATAGGCATCATCGCTCGCATATAAAAATGTGTATCGCGCACCTTCGTTCGCGTTGCAGTGCCGCATGCCTACGTGTCTACACGACGCGGACGCAACACGCAAATCGTAAACGCCAGACGACGATTCCCGGCGATAATAGACTCGCGCGGAAACGCGTGAATCATTTGACTGCCGTCATTGTTGCCCGGGAAATTCGCGATTTCGCGTGCGCCGGGCATCACCATTCGCTGAAAACCGGACAGCGAATTATTTGCGCCGTACGTTGCTCGCTGCTGCGCGCGAGAAACTCGCGTACGCTTGTCGCGAATCAAGCGAGAGAATGTTAAGGAAATTACTGTCAAAACTGTACTTCCTCCTGACATTCGACAATTTTCATCTCGATGTAATCTGTTATTCAAAGAAAAACAAACAAAGAAAAAAATCAAATTCTCGAACAGTTTTAAATAAACAAGAATAGATGTGCAAATCTGATATTGAAAATAAAAATTAAAGAGCAAAAATATACACGTTATGTCGTGTATAGTAATTTCTAGTATAAATATTTTGAATAGTATATTCTAGAGATTAATCAGAGTAAAAAATATGCTAATGTTAAAACAACAATCATTTTTCAATTGTAAGCGATCGAAGTTGACAAAAGAGTGTTGCGCAGAATACGCATATTGAATCAGTGATATCAAAGCTTCTAACTGTGTTTATACACGTGCCGTCTGTCACCTGTTATTGATCTTCACAGCTCAAATAACATTCTTATCGTTTAATTTTATCTTTTAGTATCTTATATATAATAAATATTACATACATACTAATTAGCTGATTTTAACGTGATTATTAACAACATTATTTATAACATTATTAATAATAACTTTTTTACTTGCAAATTATTATTTAATACTTTCTGTAATAAAAATTTAAATAATGGAATAATTATTCTATATTTTAAAATAATCACATTCACAATGTACCTACGGGTAAATTTAAATGTAAAGAACAAAATTTATTTTCATTATATGCGAAAAGAGATTGTAATTTATTATTATATTACTTTTTGTCAAACTTTTATGAGAGTAATGAAATCGCGTGGTTTTAATAAGCCAAGAAAACAAATGCATCACATTTTCCACAGTGACGTTATTTCATTTTCTATGTTTATTAAAATCGCAAGAAAAATTTTTTATTTATCGACCTTTCGCAATATTTTTCTTTTCGTAAAAATTTAGCAAAAAATAATAACAATAAATAATTCTTGCAATACTTTGCATACACATAATAATTTTTACGTAAATAATTTTACAACTTATCAACTGAAAATCGTGTAAATCTCTTTAAATAAATATACTAAATTTAATACAATAGTCCATGAATCAGGAATGTAAAACGCAAGGAATAGAACATTTGATATTTATATCAGAATTTACATATTAAAAAATTTTAAGTAGTTAACGGATTACCCGATACATCCTTCACACGACTCACTGTTTACACGCGATTACTTTGTGTCACTCGCGCGACGATACTCGAGCTGGCAGACAGCAATGCGATCCGCTTGGCGCATCGCGTTATTAACTCTCGATTATCCTTTGCAAATAATTACAACGGGAATATAAATCAAATAATGAATTCGCGAATAATTAATGCGATTAACAATTGTGTCAACAAAACGGTTACCTGAACAAACATTTCGCACAATTTACTCATTTAAAATAAAAACTCATTTCAAGCTTTCAAGTGTTTTATTTCATTTTGAGAACGTGCAATTGTGTGCTTAATTATTTTTAAGCTGTGACGAGTATACACTTTACCCGCTGCACATTTCTTTTTTTTTTCAACTAAATTTTTTTCTTTGTATGTTTTTTTATCCTAAAATATTCTAAAATGTGCTAAAATTACGAATATGTTTTTACCTAAGTTTTACTTTAATAGCAAATGCAAATTTTTCACTACATATATACTCGACATTAAACAAGAAAAGCCATTCTTTCATGACAAGTATACTTGACATAAACAAAAGGATTAAGATAGAAATTTAGATTAGAACGTAGCGACAGAAAATCGCAATTATAAATTATTTCACCGTGAAATTTCCGGACAAATAATTCCTTAAAGATGTCTACATTTGAGTATAATTTATACGTTTTATTAATTAAACTTCTCGCCGATCCAATTTGCCTATTCCCCATTATTTGATTTTCATTATCAAGTCGCGATTCGAACGGCGAGAAGTTATCGATTATTAATAATTAATGAGAAACAGAATATTCGGCAATAAATATTTTAAAGTATAGCAAATTTCGTGATAACACATCGGTACATTCTTGGTGTTCGTTGATGGTGGATACGCGCTGCGCATTGTCGCAAGTCGCAAGGTCGCGTCGCATTGTCATTCGCACGACAAGATTCGAGTCGGTAGGCAGCTACGCGTGTCGCGTCATTAACCTTCGAGACGAAATCGGGACAAGCAGATACAAGCAGAGTACGCGAACAAATAGCGATTATCGTCCCACGATAAAGCGTATCGATTCGTTCACTTGCGGCAGGAAACGGCGATTCGAAACTGTGAATTATTGTTATGTACGGGCGATAATTGTTTCTCCCGCGACGCTCTCGGTTTCGAATATAATATATCTCGCGTTGTGCTTCTAATTTTCGCAATTAAACGTAATTGCATTTTGAAACGTAAATCACCGCGTCCGAATAGCACGCAAATCATAGCTGGCGCGAGTGATTTAAACGTAACGGAAAACCGTATTATATATCAACTGTTTATTAATAATACATGTACCCCGTGGAATTTATGTGTTTCAGTTTCAATCCATCGTGTCTCAATTAATCATTGTCTCTATTAATCGTTTCAATTGCGCCATATCAAGGTGACAAATTTCTCGATTACTAATTCTCGAAACGAAATGAACCAAATTGCACTGTGACACGTTTGATTAATACGTATAATTAATTCCGGTATTTTAACATTTTACCACACACATTCGCGTGGCACAAATTCGGCATATCGTAGTTCGGCGTATATATTATTTGTTAAAACTCTCATTCGTCGCAGTACGATTTCGTCATTAGGAAATATTTAACTCGCCGTTCGTTTGCAAGACATTGAATGAATCGTAACTTAGGGCTGTCATACTTTTGCTGCGTTATTTTTCTCGACTTAATAAATAAAGCGCGTGTCTATTGACATCCGAGATGCCGTGCAAAATGTCGAGCGATTTCGTGATTATAATTAATGGGTTTCGCGTTTTTACGAATGACCGTTGTATGAATGCTATGAGAAAACAACGAAAAAAACGGATGATCAAGAGAAGAATCGGAGGGAAGATATTGAGCGATAGCGAAGCAACTCACAGGGTGAAAAATAATTCATTATTTTATTTATTACTATCAAAATTAATCATTTATAATCGCTTTATGCGCGCGGAATTATTTTTCGACGTATTGGTTATTTTCGGAGATATATTTTAATTTAGACATATTTGTTCTTTGCAGATCAACGTAGCGTTACAACTCCGCTGTTGCGCATCGTATCGGTGAGTGATGAATTTAATTAATTTTTTTTATTCAAGGTAATGGATCTGTGAAAAAATATATAGTATATCAGATATATGTAAAATATTTGCACTCAGAAGCATAAAAATATAAATATAATACTTCAAATAAATATAATACTATAAATATAATACTTTATAGATCTATTACCTTTTTTTAAATGGATAGACTAAAATAAATTAGCACTATATATATATATATATACACGACATTTAACTCTGAAATATGCCTTGTGCTATGAGGTTGAAAATATCTTATAAGTACAAGCTCGGTAAAAAGTGGTAACAATGATAAAGTGATTTTCACGAGAGAAGAATTGTTTCCAGCTTTATCTATAAAAATATCATTACCTCTTTTTGCCAAGCGTATTGCACAAGGAAATGCTATTGAAAGCATCATGAAGATATATTAATAACGATATTTGGACAATTTATCAAGCATGTTGTAATTAAATATTTTTGTTTTATTGTGTTATAGAAAAATAATAAAGGAAAAGCAAAGAAAAAGAAAAAGAAATAAAATAAAATGAACGAATAAAACACAATTTTTAATTACAAAAACTTTTATTTAAATTCCTTCACGGTGTTTTATTTCATGGATGATAAATGTCGAAACAAGAGGTTTATGTATTGCACATATGAAAAATAAAAATAAATTAATATTTATAAAACATAATAGGAAAAAATTATTAATATATTTAAATGGGTTATACTTTATTTTCCCCTTTTCTTCTTCTTATATATATATCTTTTTAATTTGAGGTTTACGTTTGACCTTTTAACAGCTTTCCAGGGTTAAATGTTTTTTTAAGTGATACAAAAAAGAACAATGTTAAAAGATTTCTTCAGTACAAAACAAATATAAAAGAAGAATGGAGAATACAAATTTATTGTATCACATAGAATATTGCAATTATTTGTTCAATAAAAACGCAATTATTATGAATTGCATTTTAACGTACCAATTTATTCTAATCTGTCAAATCTGTCTATTCAATTATATTGATTATCTTATCATTTGAAACAAAGTCAAATGTCGTGGATATTGCGAAGTTGAGTGTGCATAAACTCTCTGTGTTGTAACTCTCTGTATCAATTTTATTTGCTTAATTGGATTATATATATATATATATATATATATATATATATACTATAATTCACACATGTGATCTTGACATTTTCGTACTAAAATCTTCGTCTCCAATTAATTTTCAAAATATGTTATTAAAGTACAATGATCGTAAAACTCTGTGTAAAAAAACATAATACGTAAAAGTGAAAAACAATATTCGAAGAAGCATTATCGCGTTATGAATATGCAGAAAGGCAACCTAAATGGCGGACTGGCTATCAATCGTTAGAAAAAGTAAAAATAGATTCGAGTTATTTATGTCGATACTCATCCTTGTTCCTAAGATAAAACCTGCTGTAAGCCTAAATTGCATAATTCAAGAGTAATCGATCAGTGTGACGGATAGGATGGGCATTTGTTAATGCCAGATATCATGTTGGATAGAGATACTTATATTAATTACGCTTGGTTGCGCTATATATAAACTGCATCGAAAGCGATTAGCAAAACGCTTTGATGCGCATGATGGGCGTTGTAATAACTCGAGAAAAAATAACAAAAGATACAAGTCATCTCACATTTATTGCTCTTTTTATTGATGAATTATTCGATAAATTGATTGCGAAGATTCAACAAGCTTTGTAATTTAACTAATTAAAATTCTCTCTATAAATATAGATGAAATTCCTTCTAAAAAAAGATATTCTTAATAATTGAGAAAGAAACAAAAAATTAATATATTTTGAATACAGGAAAAAATCTAATTCCCAAGAAATTCAATTTACAAAAATATCAAATATTCAACGTTTACGATGAAAATGTTTATTTAATTTTTTAAATATATCTATCATTTTCGTACTTATCAGACGATGCACATTGTAATAATGCAATTGTTCCGTAAAATTGCAAATAGCAGGCTCTTCGAAGGGCAGTTTATTAAGGCTCGTTAAAGGCTCTACAGCTTCTTATTCGAAAAGGAGTCGCGTCCTCAATTGTGAAACACGCGGGAAGTAACGCGCGAGAAATCACAGAAGAATCCCATGGCAATTGTAGCGTTTCCTGCTTCCTGCATTTCCTTTCTCCAAACCTGCTGCAGCGGATCGCGTGCTTACTTAATTATTTAATTGATGCGCTATGCACGTGGAAAAAGAAACAGTTAATAGGAAAATAACAAAGCGCAATTTAATTGGCGATGCTCCATCGCGGTATTATGCGCGATATTATAACGCGCACATCGCGTCGACATATAGCGTACAAGAAGAGTTAAGTCGAAATAAGAGAAAAAAAAATCATTTAACGCGATATCTTATGCCAAGCGCGCGCTAAATCATATTACAGTCCCTTCGGTAATATTACACTCCCGTGCCTGCTGAGAAACGAGGTACACTCGCGCGATGCTTTAAGAGGCCCATTACGCAAATAATTTTATGATCCTTAATTATTCTCGTTCTCTTCGAACGTTTGTCTTCGGCGGCATCTCGAAATTGAAAATAACAGCCCCATTACTAAAGCTTCAATCATGTCCTTAATTTTATTCGCGAGATCGAGATGCACAGATAAATCGCCAAGTAAAAATTGCCTATTTTTCTGTACATTGTACAAAAAATATGTAAAGTCATACGAACAACAAGCACACAACAAAAATTATATGATTTAAAGATAAAATGAGAGCGACAGGTGCGCAAAGAAAGTTTCACATTTTTCCTCAAAATATTCTCCGTAAGAGACAAAGAGTTTCAGTAAAATGTATCATAAAATTTTCAAAGGTGGAAAATAGAGGCGGAAAAAACTTTTTTCTTTTATCTTTATTTTTTTCGACGTAATAACGACGTTGAAACAAAAATATCTCGATTGTTACAGTGCAAAGTACATAAGAGATAAATTTTTCAAGAGCGAAAAAAGATAATTTTGCGCGACTTTTTATCGTTATACCTTTCTCCGAATCGAAAATAATTAGGAACGGAATTGCGTAGAGGAGTCTTGTCTTAAGCGCGGCTCGAGACCTTCCTGCGCGGATCGCCGAGGCTGCCCTAACGGTACAGTGTTCCCCTCTGATAGAACTTATTTTCGTAGAAAAGTTGAGTCATGCCCTTTCCGCAACGACCGACTCGCTTGCGTTCCGATGCAACGCGCGGGATTTTATTGCGACTATCGTGTTTATCCATCAGCCTCCATCCTCTCTCCCCACGTCACTGCAAGATGCTGAGATACGTTTGGCATAGCCATTATCCGCTCAGCAGCGAGACCATTAAAAAAGATGCGATTGATATCCGGTCTTCCGTTGGCGCAATCTCGACGCTTTCTCATGCGGTCGACTACCGTGTCCGGCGAAAAAAAGAAAACCGTAAGAAATTTCCTAGCGGCATTATATTCCTCAACAATAAGCTAAATTGTCGATTTAACAGGATAACAGCTCCATAGTTTGCTTACTACTGTAACGCCGCACGTTACGCGAATGGCAGAATGGAATTCTTTTAACACGCGAGATGAATCTAACTTTCCGCGCGAAAAACGCGTCGATATAATTCCCCAAACAGATTTAATTTCTTTGATACGTAAACGGATATCCTGAATGATGCGTTCATCATTTTCGCGCATATATCGCCGCGCGCCGGCGAAAAACGAGCGGGGAAGACGCGCGAGAAATCGTAGGAAAACATCCCATGGTCGTTCCACGTCTTTTCCTCCTCGTCAGGTCCCACTCTCGCGCGTCTAACGATGACTGCGGCAAACCGTGATGCAGGACCGCGAACGAAGGAGAGTCTCGGCACGCTTCGATGCGCTCGCGCTGGACCGACTGCACCGTTAGACCACGTCGCGCGGTAATACGCGCTCGTACGGCACGGTAACAAAATACTCGCTCGTACTGACCGCCGCGCCGAGGTGTCGTTGTCCATCCCGGAACGCGAATTTTCTGTGAAAGCCGACGAAAACGTTTTTTCCAGACCCGACTCCCCGAGGACGATCGCGACGACGACAGCCCGTTAGTCGCGCTAACGGTGATTAGTTCAAATTCCTGCATCTATTTGCAGCACTAACTCGGGATTCACGTCGGGAAATGAAATACCTCGCGGATAACAACGCGAATAAATTTATAGAGAGATAAGAATTTACTCGAATCCGAATACGCAGGCAACTCTGAAAGTCACTCTTCGTTTCGCTCTTATTAAAGAGTTTGCTTTCATCAGGATTTATTCTTGAGATTCGGTTTCAAACCTTTTTTAGAAATTCTCGAGATTGATTGCAATTACTCCGGGAGTTCGAGAGAGATCGATTTCAGAGATTAGAATTCTTCGTTTGTGGCAATTCAAGTGCACTTAAAAATGAATTACCAGCGAATCGATGCAACTTACTCGAGATCGTGACGTACCTTCGAAATTTTAGCCGCTCGCTCGATCGCAGATCCCCCGTCCCGATCCTCGTCCCTCGTAAGACTTAAGGTTGACGCATGGCGCGCTGTCCTGAAATGCCGAAGTAACATTACGGGGATTATTTAGTGAAAGTTATCTCGGCGGAGCGTGGAATATGTGGACGTCGCGAGAGACGCGTAAAAGACCGCGATTGACGGCTGATAATACACGATGAGTACAAACTCGCGACACGCTCCTACACGGCATAAGTGTCGCGAATTTGTGGTCATCCCGCATAATCAATAGGAAGCGAATAGGGAAGGAGGCTGGGACGCTCCGTTTTCACGCTTCGTTTCGATGCAATCTCGGGACTGTCAGCCCGCGGTTTTTGAAATTTCACCAATAATTCAGCTCCGTCTGTTATTTTATGGGTGAACTGGCATGAATCGTAAGTCAGAGCGAGCAGGAACTTCTGCCGCCGGGGATTAGTCGATCCAAGACCATCGAACCGAATCGCTATGCGTTGCGTGCCTTGGTAGCTTCCTTATTCGGAGTAATTAAAGGCGTGATCGTCTTTTTTTTTCTACCGAAACACATTATTATCGGGAACACATAGTTAACACCTTATCGTTATCGCATTCTGCGTTTCTCACTCCAGCGTTCTTTATGGCCCCGAGAGAGAGTTTCATTAGGTTGTACTCTATAATTGCGCACTGAGAGAATGCACTCTACCCAAACGTAAAAAGAAGAAGATGGCTCGGTGAAGATAGATGAAGAGCGAGATTAAAAAGATATCTAAAAGATTTATGACGAGACGCCTAAGAAATTCTAGCTAGATCAAACTTCTCTTCGCTTCTTCGCAAAAGACGCCCTGGCGCCTCAAAAATGCATTGTTTTTGCATTACTGTCTTAAAAATGCATTTGCAAAAAATGACGAGAAAAAGTTGTGAACTCTCAAAGTTACAAATGTCAATCAAATTTTTAATACAACTTTTTACAACATCTGACATACTTCTTCCTGGCGAGGATACTCGATGTAATCGATTCTATGACAGAGTACGATAATGCGTCGCCAACCTTGGCCGTTTCCTGTCATACAAACACACGCGCGCGCAGTCACGTGCACACATACATCTGTTGACACAACCATCGTCGACCAATTTTCTTTAAGTTAGACTGCACCGTGCGCTCATCGACATTGTTTCGGATGATGGCACGTGATCGCCGTACCGATTACGGTTTCGCGTGGATACGTGGTTTGAATATACGTGTAAGCCGTGCGTATGTTCCTGTACCTCGCGATGTAACGAGGATCATCAGCGAAAGAATTCACGAAGGCTTTTAATGATAGTCAGGTCGAAAGATGTCCCACGCGACAACGCCAACGCGATCCTGCATTGCGTCGCCTTGTTGGCGGAATGTAAAGCGATGTACAGGATATGTCTCGGTAATTGGATTTTTAGATATTAGAGAACTGTAGTAATTTAAATAAAATCGAGAACTCTGTGTCTCTAGTTATTAGATGACAGAATTTCTAGTTAATTTTATGTAAATTTTTTATTTTAATTTTCAGACTTAGTTATGAAAAAAAAAAATATATATATATATATAAAATTAAAGCTTCACATTGAAAATTAAAGTCTGAGAGAGACATTTTGCATGAAAATTTGTACGTTTTAAATCTAATTCTCTGTAACTAAAAACAATCTACAATTTTTATTAGTGTCTAAAAATAAAATTGAATTAAGCTTTTGAGCCTTCCATGAGTTTTTTCTTCAAAGAAATTAAGAAATTTGCGAATTATTTTCGTGTCTTGATGTTATCTCTGTGTCTCAAATAATGGCATTTAATGATGTATCAAGACGCGGATATAACCCGCAAACTTTTTTATAGAATTGAATCTAAAAAAAGATTTCTATAAAATATATTTACTAGAAAATTATTTCTCTCTCTCTCTTTCTCCTTCTTTTTTCTCTCTTTTTTCTTTATTTTACTTTAAATAATTGATATAGTTGCAAAAAGAAATTATCTTTATAAAATACAAAACTAAAAGCGCAATGTGTTATGTAAGATGTTGTATAAAAATTGATTCTTCTAAAATTAATTAAGATATAAATAAAAGATTCATAAAAAATTTTATTCAAACAATATACAGTTATATAAAGTTTGTGAAAAACATTCGAGAAAAATTTAAAACTATATTATTAAAAGTAGAAAATAAAGAAACGAGAATTAACTTAACAAGTATTCATCACGAATACTTTATCTGAAGAGACTTTCTCTATAAACGCATTTATGTAGATGTAGAGAAACTTTCTCAAACTAATCGGTTGAACAAAGTGCTGCTATTTCAAAATAATACAATCCTTTAGAAGCAAACAATTTTCAAGAACTTTCCTAAAGAAAAATTTTTTAATATGCACACGCGAAAGCCCGCGACAAGAAATACAATAATCGGCTTAAAAGCGCAAAGTATAAAACTGTCAAGATTGATTGTCTCGACAATTTGCATCGAAGTAAATCACGCGTATTAATCATCGTTTTTCCTCTTAAAATAATTCCCGTGAGCTATTTAAATAATTGAAGGTTTACGTGTCGTCCAAGTTTATTTCTGCTAGGAAACGATGACAAAACTTTTCTCGTGTGCTTGTAAACACGTCGCCGGCGAGATTACTCACGGATGTCATGCTGTAGCAGGGTGACTTATACTTTTCCGTGGAACTATTACATAAAAGTATCACCGGGACGGCGACGATACTGCACGGAGTGGAAAGGAGACCTGCGTGCTGCGCGTTCCGTCACGTCGGATATCTCGTACTACAAAAACGGAAACGCGTAGAGATAAAAGAAAAGAGAGAGAAGAGAGAATAACAGATCTATATTTGATATTCACTAGCGAGAATCTTTTCAAAGACAGAAGGATTCTACTTATATTATGGCAGATACACGACGGCAACGATGCGAAGCAACGACTTCGAAGAAACAAAGCGAGGAGAAAAGCACGGACAGAAATGTAATCACTTCACAATCTCGACATCGTCGCAATTCTTCTTTTGTTTTTTATGAGAACATCGATGTATTTCGAGGAGAAAATCATTGTGATTTTCTAAAGTAATGTCATCGATAACAACGTAGCGGAGAATGCATGGAATTAAAAAAAAAAACATAGTTATCGCTATGATTCGAAAGCCAATTAAGCGATGTCTATTCGCGTTTTATAAACGACTCAGAAATTTATAAATTTTGTTCACTGTGCTCTGACAGGTGCTTAAATATAGGGAGAAAAATATAAAAACGAAAGTAAAAATAAGTGCATAAAAATATCAAGAATAGGTTAAATAAGAATATAATTAAAGCATCTGTATTTAAAAAAAAAGTAGAATGATGAGTTATTCTTTTACTTTTAAAATAATTCAATGCAGAGTTTTTTATTAATGCATGTTAACGCGACGACATTGACCATATATCATATCTAGACACAATATACAATATTTATACATAAATCTAATTCTGTCTCACTTTGCGCGGACAAAAATTAAACATGTTTATGTGCATTAAAAGAAATATTGAAAACGTTCAATTGCAAAGATCTCTAAGAATGCTTTACAATTTTTTAAATTTTATCGTGATCTCTTTACCGAGGATGACATTAATTGGAAAATAAACAGGTTTGCATTTTGTATAAAAAATCAAGGTAAGAATAGACGTCGATCCAGTTAAGCAACAGTTGTTAAGCAACAACCGTCCCTAGCATCTCTTCTAACTCTTTTTCAATCGATTACGCGAGATGCTCGCTCTTCCTCCGTGTCACGTTCTTGGAAGCAAGGTATGACGTGAACGCCCAGTCATGCCGAATGTCTCGATGGCTTTCTGCGATCGAGCCTTTTAAAGTCGAACCAGTATCCGACGGAGACAACAGCGATCTTGTTGCGCAAAAGCCGCGCGCGCAAAGTCTCGACTTTCACTGGCCGCCGCGCGCGGATACACGGGCGTACGCGTGCGCGATCGCGCTCGCGCGCACGTGCGTGTGCGCGTGCGCGATCGCGCTCGCGCGCACGTGCGTGTGCCCTTGCACGCCGCCGCATATGCGTGTGCACGAGCGCGTTCGTCGCGCATCGCTGGACGCACGAAAAGTAGGAGGATAAATGCAACCGGCGGATTAAAGGACCGAGAGGCGAAACAAGAATTATACCGCAGCTTATTCCGCGTACGCGAGTGCACGCCGCAGATCCTCTTTGATTGGTCGCTCCCTACAATACGGGCTTACAGAATTTTTCTTTTTAAACCTGACAGATGTCCGGCTAGAATATCAGGATAATTAGCACGAAATGAGAAATTATTGCTCCGATGCATGGCGGGAAGTCGGATATCTCGAAGGATTAAATATTTGAAATGATAAATCGGTGATCAATGTTCACTATTTTATCCTATTTATTTATTCGAAATACACGGAAAAACTAAAATACAGCGATTTTAAATTAAGAAGAATTTTACTGCGTTATTATCGTGAACAATGAGATATTTCAGAGAATAAATTATTTCCTATTATCAAATCAAATTTTTATCTTATACGCAAGAAGAAAGTTTGCAGCTTTGGTGGAAAAATAAATATTAAGATCGACCTAACAAAATATATTACGTAGATAATAGATGTAAAAATAATAAAATATAATTGAGAGGAATCTGTTGTCTACGTAAAAAACAAGAGGACGGAATAATCAACGGGTTAAGAGGAACTGAAAAAAGAAACGAAAATATCACGGATTATTCTGAGTAAGTAAATTGCCGTTTCCCTTTTTCAGAATCGCGAAACAGCTATGACTTCTTCCACTCGCGGCAAAAAAGGAATAACACGCGAAGATGTATTGTGCGATGGATAACAATGTACAATTTCTTGCATGTAGTTTTAACATTAATATGATATACAGTAGATACAATATAATATCGAAATATTTCCGTAAATATGCACGGAAAAGAATGCAGCAATTCTAAAACTCAAAAAAGAAAAACGAAAAAAGCGAGAAGAAAATAATATAATCTTCATTATATTATAATTGTAACAAGTTAAGAAATAAATTTTGTGTGTAATTTTGTACGTAATTTTGTTTCAATTCATATGTTATGTGAAGTATGTCAAATATGTAAAAATTAAAATAAATTATAGCAGAAACTTTTCTTTCTGATCAAATAAGAAATATATATTAGAAATCGTTATGCACTAGTAGCAATTTTCTCGAAAGTGATTGAATTGATACGGTTAGGAAGTTGTCCTTCATAGTAAATAGCGTTCTTTACCAATAATCGACGATTAATAAAACAGGCATAACAGATATTATCATTTAAAACATTTTTCTTCGAAAGAAGCAAAGCTGTTGAAATCAGGATATTGCAATAATAATAAGCACGTCTCTGTAACACTTTGCAGAATAAAAACTCATAAAATAAAAACTCATTACATTTGCGGGATTTCTCTCAAAGACGAGATAAAATCGGGGCATGAATTATCATTTTTCAGAATAATAAGTATGTCGACGATGAAATAAATGTAACAAGTTGTCGCTTGAAAGTTGTTTCTTGAAAGAAGTAAAAACTGAGACCAGAACTATTCCATTATCGATCTTTTCACCCGAGTATGAACGACCGTCGCATAACGATCGCCTCGATCTTGTCTCGCGCCTTGTCGTGCGCGCCTTGTTGCGCGTCAAAGAAACGGATATACAAACGGGATCAGATAGGAGAAAAGAAAACCGAAATATCAGAGTGCAGGGACAGCTGCGAACTGCGCTGTCTCGCTGCAGCCGCGGATTATAGCAATCACACTTTTGCTATTGCGAAAGTGTGTTCTAGCTCGAAGTGAATGGTTGGCAAAGCTGCTGCGTCAGGGACGTATAGAAAGAAAATAGATCGCATTTTCGCGATCGCCGTTTACGAGCCGAACAAGTCGCTGCTAGAAATAGAGCAGAACGAAAAATCTAATTATTTTCGACTGACTGACATATTTGAAGAGAGAGTAAGGCACAAAATTCAATCATCCTTACCATTCCGGTTAACTGACAAAATTTATTACAGAATACATGAAGCAAAATAACAATGAATCTCATGATTTTTGTAATAACAAGTTTCCTTTAGTCTATTTTAACATATAATGGTAACACGTAATGGAGAAAGGATAATAATTGACAGACATCATAAATAATAAGATTTCTCAGCTTCTCCCTATAATGATATATAAATCTCGAAATGAAAATTACACGTAAAAATTACATGTAAAATTAGCTTTGCAGAAAGACGTTTTTCTATGTTTATGCATTGCAAGTAGGCCGCTGTACAACAAAAACGAGAAATAACGCACGGTAGGCATGTAATAATATAATAATGCATTTCAAGCATACGATTAACGTAAGCCTAACGCAGAATCTTGCAGTTTCTATCGGATTGCGTATGACAACCGAAAGGAACGTTAGCTGGGAATTATGAAATATAAGTCGTTGATAAGATTCCCATAGTGATAATTCGCCGAAGGGAAAAATGTTTATTACCGCAGCGTGCACGGTGGCCATTTTCCGTGCAATTTTTTAAATTCAATGTTAATGGTATGCTATTAAAATCTTTTACGGTGCTTAAAGTCGTTATTACGCGAATCGCAACGGTCGCACGCGTCTCCGTGCGCTTAATAATTTCATCGCAAATACTTTACCCACGAACATCTATATTATGAATGGGAATCTGCCTTGCGGATCTCACGATGGCGAAGTTGCACTCTTGTTGAGTCAATTATCCGCAATTGCGTCTACCGCGATTTCTAATCTGTATTAAACGACATTAAAATCATACATGTAAATATAGATAATAAATTACATTAATTGATTACGCTCTGTTAACTGCGGCATTGCTCTTATTAGCCCTTCTAAGATTAATTGATTATTTTAAAATCATACACTTTTCAACACAATTGATCTATCATGCATACTTATTCGGAAATAAAATTTATTTCAATAGGAATATGTGTGCGAGAAATTAAAATGAATTGTATTCTTTCATCGACTTGAACAAGTATGTAATATGTATAGAAAAATTAAAATACTCAATTTAGCGTAATCGATTATGCGACTTATCGATTATTCTCGTATTATAAAATCGATTTCAAACATTATTTCTCTTAACGTTCGAAGGCAATTTTCGATATTGATCGTTAATTTCGTAATTAAAAAATTCAGAAATAGAAAATAGAAATGAAAATAGAAAATTTTCTACTGAGTATCGCCTCTCGAGTCTCGTAGATTGAACAGAATAATAGATTTCATAAATTGAGCAATGTAAATTAGCAGTTATTAATTTAATTTTTCTTATTAGTCTATATCGCAAATAGATTGGTACCAAAAAAAAGATATTAAAAAATCAGTAACATGAAGTTTTTTAATTTTATGTAATACTGTATATATAAAAAAAGATATATGTAAGTATGTAAATATCGCGATCGTTAAATGCAATAGCTATTATATAATATTTTAAGACCTTTGTGTATTATTAATAAATCTGTTTCTATATTACATCGATGTTCCTCAATTGTCATCGATTGGAAGAAGAAAATAATCGTTTACATTTGTATATTATCGTTTATATTTGTATAATATTACAAATGTAAACAATAATATTACATAAAGATAAAATTCTTTGTTTGATATTTTAATAAAATTGGTCTGAATATAATAAAAGATATTTTATGTTTTATAGAGAGAAAGAAAAAGAAATTGCGAAGAAAGCACATTTTAATTTTTTTGTAGTTATTGCGAGCCAAGTTTCGCCCCTCTATAAATTTTTAGGTTCGGAATCATTTGATTATTTGGCCGATTTTTTAGCACAATTTCCCTGGCGAGGAACGCGCGTACATCCGCACCTATCTGAGGCGCGTAAGCGGCAGTGAATAAAGCGACCGTGCCCCGTACCGTAGTGACGTCATTCTCGCCGGATCCAAGATGGCGATCGCGTGTTCGCCAGGCGAAATCGACAGCGGGCAGCGGCGGCGGCAGCAGCAGGACCGGTTTTCGAGGAGGCGGTACCACCGCCGCCGCCGCCGCTGCCGCGATCGCCGCCGTCGCCGCGGTCGCATCG
This sequence comes from Cephalotes varians, assembly GCA_037157785.1. Classification (NCBI taxonomy): domain Eukaryota; kingdom Metazoa; phylum Arthropoda; class Insecta; order Hymenoptera; family Formicidae; genus Cephalotes; species Cephalotes varians. The sequence goes on from JANQDE010000028.1 coordinate 1,040,954, forward strand.
ATGTATATGCCATATTGGTTGCAGCGTGCAATTTTGTCGTTTTACGGGTTGAAAAGCCGAAGTTACGAAACCGTGAACGTCACCTATCCTACCTACGCGACCTGCTAAATTGTGCTTGCATTGACAATTCGCATAGAATTCTTTAATTTATGAGTTCGGAGTCTCTTGTAATTCCTTCATGTTTATTCCATTATGTATGAATCTGCATGTTTGTGATAATCGATCATTGAAAGTCACTTTAATTTTTACATTATAAGTCAAACAACACACGAAGGCTGTTTTTTGACTAAAAAAAAAAAACGATGACTTAAGAACATCGTAAAGCGATTCCTTAGATGCACTCTTCTTTATATAAACATTCAAGTTACATTTTTGTTGAAGTTCAATTGAGATTAAAATAAATAACAAGATTTAACTATAAAAAATAATAAGATTCGATTTTGTTCAATCTCAGTTCTGAAGATCAACATCCGTAATGCTTAATTCACAAAAATTCTTTATAATTCATAAATTATTAATAAATGAACTTTGAATTTTGAATGGATTTAATATAAAACGATTTGTAAAAAGAAACGTGAAATATCTAGAGATCGATAAAAAAGATCTACTTTGGTTCTACTTGTAGGATCGTCAAACATGGCGATTGTAAGATAAGAGAAACGTGCGAGAACAGCGACGTGCCATGATCGAAATCCCGCTATCGAAGGCAATCGCACTTGATGCCCTACCGGCGCCGCGGCGGCGACAAAAACGATCTCCACGTGTCGACCTACGCGCTCGTGGATGCGATTTTACAGTGTTATTACCGTAAATTTCGCGCTCCGCGTGAATCGTACGGTGACTCGATCGCAATAGACTGGAAACTGGAATTTCAAATAGAGCGAGAACGCGTGCCGAACGTACGTCCCTTCTCGTCGTATCGCTTTCGATTAGCGTTTCTTTCCAGCGCCGTAGTAAAATTTTCTCGAGCGACTAATTTGAAAATCGATACGGTGTCGCGGGTGAGACGCGCATTCTCTCGCGGAGCCGTATCCTGTTCCGCGTAAAATCAAAGACACGCGTCCGTCGTGCACCTTTCGTGCGATAGCGGATGCCAGTGGCGTAGCGTGGCGTTTTCCACGCACTTTTCCTCAAGCATTCGATACGTCTGTCTCAGATATCTCAATGAGAACTTCCGCCATTTTGCCGAGAAAACTGACAAATTAATATAATTTGAATAATATCTAATTTAACTTTATATTTATTTAATATATTATTTAAACAATAATAAATGAAAGAAGAAAGATCGACCGATATGTGAACAATTTGATAAGCGAAGAAAGCCACTTTCGATCAGAGCGGATCTTGGTACTTAATAATATTGTGTGAATTTTACAATATTTTTTATCTTAAATCTCATACGGGAAACAATATCGCAGTGATAGCTTTAAAAAATCCAATTTTAAAAAATATATCGCCGTTCGTGAGACAAAACAAGGAGGGAACATCTACATAACTATTGATAATGCGTGCCGGAAAATTTTTTCGCTCCTTTCTTTCACACGGAAAAAAAGTATAAAAAAAGTTTAGTTGCAGTAGCAAAAATCTGTACATGGTAGCTAAATTTCAGTTGTAAGTCACACACATTTAGTTACCACACAGATTGTTGCTGCTGCAACTAATCTTTTTTTTCTATGCGGATACAATATTCAAACTCGATGATCGTTGAATCTTTTCACTAGGCATCGTTTATACTTTCGAGCATCGGATCCGTTTGCTTTTCTATGGATCTCGCTTGGATCATCACGGTCTTTTGAACGACATCGATGCTCGATTCATCCATCATCCGATGAATATACGAAGCGTTGCGCGAGGAAGTGTATAGACATGCACATTTGAAAGTGCAAACGTTGATTATCGATCCATTGATCGATTACTATAGTGACGGGGTGCCGCCAATCAAAGCGGAACTCAGCGAGTATTCTTTAAAAACATCGCGCGTCGATCGCACACTCCGCGATCTGCGTCTTTACCTAAGACCTCTAGGCAGTGCCTACTTGCAGTTTTCTAGTTTACATCGATACCGATATCGCGTTACCGGCTTATCTGCATAACTATTTCAGTACCAACCACGTAGTGCCTGTCAAGTGACTCATCCCCTCGAAATACATATCGTTTTTATTTCCACTTGCTTTCGCGCAGACAAAATAGATTTGATTCTTTCTAGAATTTATCCCGAACTGTCGAAGTCGAGCTTAAACTGTCGTGTTTTGACACAGATACGCGATATTTTGTAAAATTAGAGTTTATGTTGCGGAAAAGTGCCAACGGGGATTCACGTTGTCATCCATCTTGGCAGAGTTTAGAGCGTACTAAAATAATACAAATTACTCGATGTTAAACCGAATAGAAATACGCGTGAATTCGATATATCTCGGGGTTTGCGACACTCTATCTTTTCCTCGAGCGAAACCTTGAGATCGAAGGAACGAACATCTCGCATCCGAGTCCGTTACGGCAATATCTCGCGAAAGGTCGATACACTTGCTACGAGTATATTCGATACCCCCCGCAAGGATAAAGGAGAAAGGAATGCGAGGCACCCATTATATATCTTTAAAGACGTCTAATATTTTACGAAGATTATTAACTCCTTCGTGACTTTGAATTTTGTACGTATTCCAATTAAATAAGCACGAAACGTAAAATCACCCAGCCGCGACATGCGTACTGCTGCAAAAAATCAGTCTCACGTTGGCGTCTTCTCCGTTGCATTCCACGTTAATTGGCGCGTCCTTTAACAACAAGTATCGGTGCGGAGCCACCGAAATCGGCGGAAAGGGGAGACTTTTCAGACGGACTGCCGCTCGCTTTCGTACCTCTGCAATGTCGGCAGGCGCGAAGGTCAACGAGTTTTCTACGCGAGCGGGGAACGCCTATAGCGTGCGGGGCACCGACGCGCGCTCGCGAGCGCGGCTTTACTCACGCTCACAAAATTGCTACCGGGGGGGGCTGTACCTACGCCTCTTCCCTATCCGGAGTTAATGAGCGTCGTCTTTTGCACTGACAGTCGACGACCTCGTCGAAATTCTCCACGGCGAGTCGCGGCGAACCACGCACCGTGTCGGAAACTCTCGCTCGACCTCGATTCGTCCGACGCTGTCAGCGTTGAGATCACCGCTCGGCGTGACTGACGAACGCTAAAAGCGAGCGTGAGACAAGCGTCTTCCTGTCGAAAAAATTCAACCGCGAGAGTTTGCCAAGAATCCCGTAGATCGGAAACGAAATCGATCGAAATTTATTTCCATCGAGAAGTTGCTCGATCTTCGTCTCCGCGGTACCAATTTGCGCGTACGGAGAAAGAGAAAGAGACAGAGAATCGATCGGTCACTGCTGGAGGAAGTTCGCGAGATCGGAGGATCGAATCCGTATTTAAAAAAGAACTATAATATTTCTTGCCAGTTGTGTTCCCGACGCCGAACGTTCCGCGACATTCGCATCCGACGATGACGGACCTCCGAATCGCGATTCGTCCAGCGTGTGCCCGACGAGCATTTTACCCGGGAAACGAAAAATAACACACGGATTCTCCTACCTCGTAGGCGTATCGCCGTGTTGCGTGCGTGCGTGCGGGGTCTGCGGGCCCGCTTCCGAGGGGGGCTCTCGGGGGAGCTGGCGTACAGACGATATACGCTCCTGCCGGAATCTCCGCGCGCAGGCAGGTAAATACCGTCTAAGCGCGATCGCGCGGCCACGACTGAGTCCGTTCTCCTGAGAGAGCGTTTCACCTGCGACGACGGAGCCCCCCTCGACGGCCTCGGTGCGACGCGCGAACTAAACCCGCCGCGCCGCCGCCTTTTCCTCTCCCACTCGCGATCGCGTCGCGTCGCGTCGCCTTGCGTCGCACGCGGCCCCGCGCCTTTGTACAAGCGCGTCCTTTTACCTGCGATACCACGTTCTGTTCGCCACCTAATCGGCCAGCCGCCCACCTACTCGCGCGCGCGTCGGTACCCCTCGGGATCGCCGACCGGCAGTATCCGGGTGATTCGACCCCCTTCCCCCCCCCTGACAAATCGTGGGAGGCGGAATGTCTTTTTTTTCCTACGGTCAGCAAGACGGGACGGGTTGCGGACAGGTGTGATGATAGGGCACGGCCAATCGAGAGGGCGATCCTTCCTTCCTTTTTAACCCTTGCGATTGATCTTTGTAATTTATCTTTTCTCTTTTTTAAAGAGCCGCTTCTTTCATGGGGCGAGAATGGAGCAAAGCGATGACGATTAATTTTCGCGTCGTTATCCGTTGATCGATAGCTTGTAAACCGATACGTGTGATTGAATCGGCATTCCGAACGTTTTGATATCTTTCATAACGTTTGCGGGACACGTGCGTTTCTCTCCTGCACTTACGGTAGAGAAGCGAAGCGTCTATTTACTTAATGCCGTCCTTCACACAGAATGTGGATCGACCGTACGTGGTTCTCGAAGGCGACACGCCTGTGCCCAATCATCCCGTCCGAGTCTCGGTTCCGGACGGAAAGATTTCGCAAGGTGAGTGGGCGTCGCGATAAAACGCGATAAGCGCTTAACGAGTACTTTTGACAACCGGCGGCTTCCCGACGTCCGTTATTCCGGCGAAAGGTGAATTCGCGATGTCTCCAGGGGACGTACGCGAGCTCGTCTCCCAACTTCCAGCGCGTTCAGAACCGCTACTCGTTTTCGCCGCGGCGATTATCCCGCCGCGGAGATTAACGCGCGGTTCCCTTCCCATTCTGTTTGCCGCGATTCCACTCGAGGCGATTTAATCGCGCGTCGTCTCTGAAGGACGCGGAACGCTCTTTCGCAACTCACGCGAACGTTTTGGCGCCGTTCGGGAATTCGTATTCCGACGCGAAGCGCTCTCGAGCTGAAAGACATTTGGCTCGCGCGACTCTCTCGCGGAGAGATCTCTTCCGCTTAGCCTCACGAAGCTGTGACACGCATGTTTTGCTATTGACATTCATTAAAGAGTCGCTTTATAAAGATGTAAAATGCACGACGTTGCGTTCTGACTTTAAATCACGCCACGTCAATTCCGTATACCTTCCGTTTCAATTGCGACAATTCGAATGTAACAGTTGATTCAACATTACTAATTTCATCGAATGCAAAGTATCTTTTTTGAGGATATAAAAAAATACGGAATAAAGAACATGTTATGTTGTAAATAATGTTTACTTGCTATTATTCTTTTATTTTGATGATTGCTGAGGAGTAAACATCGCTATTCTGAAAAATGTGGCACAGTTTAAAACGTCGCGGACTTCACAATTCACAAACGCTCCCCGATTACGTATTTTTATCTTTTATTTTAGGCGTCGCGCAATTTGACTGCAAAAGATTCTTCGTTTGATTGCGCCTTTCCCTTTGATCCATTTTCGTTTTCACTTCTCGTTTGCCGAAAAGGATCCGCGATTCCGTCGGCCACATTCCGAGAGAGATAAAAGACGGACGGCGGTCGGCGATCTCGCGATGTCGGTGATAAGGGACCGCGATGATCCGCGGTGGAAAGAAAAGCGAAAAGGAGAGAAGAATAGAGAGAAAGAGAGAGAACGCGGGGGCGTGGACGCCCAAGGCTTTCTGCTCGCCATTTACGGCCCGGCGTAGCCGGACACGGAAGACTCGCGGGGTAAGGGAAAGAACGACGAGAGAACCTCGCGAGGACAACGGGTGGCGCGGACGCGAGGAGGGAGAACGAAAAAGATCAAAGGGGGCAAGAGAGAAATGGATACCACCGTCAGGCCATTTTGGTCGCGCTGCAAACTGGAAAGACCACTCGAAACTCCGTCAGCGAAACGCGTCCGCTATTGGCCGAGTATCGGATGAATTCCGATCGTTTTGCTCGGCTTGACGACCGGGCGCAGGATTCATCCGTTGATCGCATCTTTTCTCCGACGAGATGTTGCTCCAGCCTTCTGGGGTTCTCTCGCGAGCTGACGCGGGGACGCGACTTTCCGTCGCGTCGATTTCGCGTAACTCAGCTGAGCAGTTCAGCTAAAACGCTTGTTGGAAGAGAGAAATGGACGAAGAAGATTTTACCGCATTTGTAATCCTGCGACATTATCGGTATCCGAGTTTAATAGTCGATGGAATAGAATATAATTAATTTACTCCGCACAATTTAGAATTGCGCGCATTAATTATAATACACGGAACGTTATTGCACCACAATGTAGCAAAGCGAATGCAATTTATTCGCGATAGCGGTAGTTAGAATGTTTGTAAGAGCGTGTCCGATACATAATAGTTAATAAATCGCTTTCACTTCCTAATTTGAAAATCAAAATTGCGCTCTTTCGATTTCTAATTCACAACTGACTTACAATCGTATAAAGAGCTATATAAAAATATTTTCAATTTATACGTCACATCTTAATTGGTTCTCTCTTGAATGTCAATCGGAATGTCATATTAATTTTCTGGATTGTTTTGATAAAGAACGCGTCATTTTTTCTCAAGTTAGTTAATCTAGGTGTCGCATCGTGTATACTCTAAAGCGTGGCATGGGGAGGGGGGAATTAATATAGTCTAAACCGCTGGCAACTCTGCGAAGATAAATTCTGTCCAACGCGTGCCGCGGACCGACGTATCATCTAGGATACGCACGTCATCCTTGCGTAACGATTATGCGGCGTGACTCGCCTGCAGTCTCTTTAAAAAGATGCTCCCGCGAGAACGGGCGTCTCTGGCCGCAAAACATCGCGATACGTAGATGAGATATCAATCGCAAGAGCGGCGAGTAACGCGCGATCGCTATTTTTTTTTCTCCCCGTCGCAATTCGTCAGCCGCTTTCGAATCCCATGAGAAATCTCGTAAAGCGACTTTCACGATCCGCGACACCTAGCGCGGTGTGTTCCCGCGTGCATTCGTCACGGTACACGTCGGCGGTGCACGCAGGCTCGTTCGTCGGATTTCTGTTTGCGCACCGCTGCCTTTTTTTCACCGCAATGTCGATTTACTTTTACCGCATCACTTGCCGCTGACGCAAGTTACGTCTACTGCGTTATGCCGTCGCTTAAAAACCCGAATCGTGCAATGGCCCTTCACTTTCACACACACGACGTCCTTGGACCAATTAAAAGAAACTCGAAATTCATCCGGCAGAAGGAATAAAAAAATATAAATCGATATTTAAGGTACGCAGTTTGCGAATATTTCTTCTTGCTATTAATGATATAATTATATCTAACATAGCTGAATGTTCTCGTGGAAATGAAATCGATTGAAGTAAAGGGAAAGCATAAAAAAATTTCAGACTTAGGTTTTTTATTAAAAAATTTTTTTTAATTGGATCAACTCATCAAATTTTTTTCAATTTCTATATAGTATTAGCGATATGTCACAAAAAATATTTGGAGGTGTGTGAAATACCTTAAAATGTTTTTAACAAAGGAAGAAGCAAAAACATATAGAGAAAATGTGTTAGCAGTTACCGAAGCGTTTCGAACGTGAGAGCGATGCCGAAAGAAAGTATAAACAAGATAGTTCTTCGGGTTCTAGTTTTCGATAAAAAATACAACTTTGCCCGAACTTATCGCCCGGTATCGCCCGTGGCTGGGCAGTTTCGCGATGTCCAGGCGAACTTTCTTTGGCAGAGAAGGGCGATGGACCGGTCCTCTCTCGCCATCGCATTCCCAAATATGGCAACACGCAGCCTGAATTGCTGCGGGCACTACGCACGCACTCGACGCGCAACGCGCTCGAATATATTCAAAGTCGTTCCGAAATCGTTATTGCGCGCACTTCTTGTATTTGAACGCGATTATCGTAAGTTTAAATATCTGTCTCTAAAAATAATAAATCATTCGGCGACAAACGAATATATATCTGTCTCTCCGAGTTTTCACTTACCTGGAATAAATTCTTGTTCGCGCGGCAGAAGGGAATCGAGAGACGGTTTTAGCGAATCTTACTGTTGTACTAATATTATTCTTATGCGGACGTAAAACGAATAAGAACTTTAGTAATGTTGCTTCAGCAAATTGCACTCGGAAAATAAATTTCGGAATTATCTAGAAATTTGTATCAAATGATAGTGCGTGAATATAAAAAATAGCAAAGGTAATTTATCGTTACAAATATTTATAGTGTCGTTGCAAGCTAAAATAATATAATTAATTACAGCTTTCTTTCGTTGTAATAACAAATATTTTATTAAGCATAATAATGCGATTAATGCTTCACAATCGGAACAATTATGAAAGAAGTCTGAAAAGAATAAAATGTATGATCATAAGTTGGTGAGCTAAATGAAAAGCTTCGTTTCTTCGTTTTCAGAAGAAATCTTCATTTATTGATTAAATGAGAGAAATCGACGCTTTTAAACGTGTGGATGTAATGTACTATTAAAACATTCACTTAAAAGCTCTCGACGTTATTATTATCGGCATTTTATAAATTGCAGACGTCAAAGAAAATTAAACAAACTTATAAAAACGTGATAGCATTTCGGAATCGTTAATCAATATCACAAAATTAACAACTCTTAAAGTTTCAAGGTAACGCACCTTTATTTTGAACGTTATCTTCATTTAAATAGAACGAAGAGATACAGCAAAATCGATCGTTTCGATCGGTGGCAGTGTGTCCGTATCATTGAATGAACTCGCGATCGATAATTACGTAGACGTAGAGTATAATGACTAGACAATATATTACGTTCTTGCATTAATGTATCGAGTAGAAGAATCTTTCTTCAATGACACAAATCCAAACTTTCCATCAAAAGAGATCGTCGTACGTTGCTTGAAATATGGCTACACTTTAAACGATTAACTCCCTCCTTCGTATCTTACTTAGTACTCATACTTGCGAAACACGATCAAAGTATTAAAATAGTTCGTAACAATTATACGCAGCATCCACTTAGCATCCTGGATGCTCTTTATGGTCTAGATCCAATTTACAAACCCAATTTACATACCTGAGTATACCGGCACGGGATTTACTTTAATTCTCTTAATACTCTTTCGTGACAATGAAGAAAGACGATAAAACCTGTTGTCATTTAAGAATTCGTAAAAAGCTCATTTTATTTTCCAGGAACTCGTTTCTCGATTCCTGAATTGCTGATTCTAAAGGCATTCTTTAATCCTTTCGTTACTACAGATGATTATAATCGCTTGCCACAAAGCGACCTCCGTATGGATAACTATAGTCGCTCGACTCATAGCGCTCATTTTGAGATAATAACCATATAATAAACATCTTATACTAATCATCGCAACACTTGAGAAGGCATTTCACACTCGTTCTTTTCTTATTATGAAGAACAAAAATATATTAGACAGATATGATTTAGGCGTAATCGTTTTTTGAAGTATGCGCGCGACTCGTACAGCCGTATAATGCGTATAATGCGTTCCGCGGCAGAAAAGGCCGTAACGAAAGGGTTAATGTGGCAATGAGAAGAAACGATAGAACCAACTGTCATCTAAGAATATAATTCATAAAAAGCTCATTATTTTTCACAAGGAACTCGTTGTTTCTCGAGTTTTCAATTGCTGGTTCCAAACGCATTCCTTAATGTGACGGATCCAAAGTTAGCAAAAACAAGATATCCCATGCGACGATACATTCGATGTCCGGCACTCTTTCGTGATCCTGTGTTTTGCGACGCGGGAGTAAATACAAAGGCACGAAGATCTCCCTGGCCGGCGATCCTTACCCTCGACGATCGACCGGTGCGATATTCGTTCAACGACCCGCGTCGCAATTCCCAAAGTGTCTTTTAACAAGTTATTTCGCTATTCAGGGACGACACATCACTCCTGTCCCGTGCAGATACATCGGCGATATAGTTTTGGTCCTTTCCATCGCTCGCACACGCGCTGCCGCGCGCCTCTGTTTCTGTCTCTGTCTTTTTCGCGGGCCACTGTCGCGGCTGAATCCGCCCGACTGCGATCGGGGACTGGAACCGGTATGCAATTTCGACGAGTTCAGTTCTCCGTGCTGCAAGACGCGACCAAATGCATCTTTTGCATCAGCCGCCGCGGTGTGTTGTCTACAAGTGGAGGAGATAGCACGGGAATATACAAGAGACATCACGGTATGTGATCTTCTCTCTTTTCAGAAAAATACAAAAATTACAGATGCGTATACGATATCTCGTCTATACAGTTTGTGTTCGTACCATACTGGAATGCGCATAAATCTTAAAACATATAACGAATGTAATGCGTAAAACTAAACGCTTAATTTTATGAAGTCAAAAATATGGCCTTGGCATTCCTACCGTCTTCTCTAAATATTCTCACTTGTGCCTGCAGCATCGAGATCGCCGAACTCGCCGAAACTACGTCGGTTCTTGAAGATGTCTAGCGAAAGCGCGTGTCTGTCTTTCTCTTTCTCTTTTCCTCCCCCTCTCTCTCTCTCTCTTAATTTTTCTCTGCGGATGCGTCTTCGGTATCTGACTATCGCTGTCGCATCGCTTCGAGTTCAACGAGCAGCAATCGACGGAAGGGAAAAACGCGTTTCTTCACGAGACCAGATTCGCGGATTCTCGAGGAAGACCCATCGGCTCGTCTTCTCAGACTCCGGCTGCGATCGGACGTCCCACGTCGTCCGCGGACGCGTCGACGACCGCGCGATGCAGATGGGCGAGGGCAGGACTGCGGCAGCGGCAGCGGCGAATCGAACGTGCCGACCCTCCGAGGCAACCTGCAACAATAATCGTCCGACTCATGGCGCGCATGAAGTGATTGCGTAGATTGCATCGGACACGCTCAATTGATCTATGGACATCGCGCCGGGACACGCGTCTCTAGGCTGCTTAGTTATGGCAGGTGAAATCGCGAGCGCGCACGTGCCTGACGCGCATCGTTTTCTTACGAGGCGGCCGCGTAGATCGTCCGAGATACTTGCCGTTACGTTGCTAAACAATACTGATGGCGCGCTTCTTTCAAGGCGAAATCACTTCGGATTAGAACTTATACCTGTTTCGAAATGGAAATATCAGTGGTATTTGAAAAGAATATGAACTATGATATTTTTTACAATTTCTTTAGAATCTTTTTTGTTTCATAAATTTGAGAATTTCATCATTTTGATTATTCCACGAATTGGAATAAAAATTTGCAAACCACATACAGAAGAAGAATGATATCATAACAATTAACAGCAGTCTATTTGACAATAATCTTAATTTAATAATAATATTGATAAAACAAATACGTCATGCTCTTCTTTTAATAAAGTTATTTCATTAATACTATTACTGAATTAAGATTAGTGAATTAATTAAGATTACTGAATTAATTAAGATTAATTTTCAATTAGATTCTTAGCTCTTAGTTGTTTAGAATGCTGTTTTCGTCTATGTAACTTATTAAAAATAATCGATATTATATGCATTAATATATATGCTTCAAATTCAAATTTCTATTTGAAGAATGTTTATATACATATTACTAGATTGTATTAATATCTGAAATACCTAATATATATTAAAAGCAGTTGTGGAAGATGCACTATGTTTCTTAACTTTTTAAAAAAACGTGTTTATCTTTTTAAAAATACTGACAAGAACGCACATCATACTGTTTCTCTATTAAATTAATATTTTTGTAAACATGATGCACGCCATAATACCGCGATTCAAATAATGCTATTCTACGTATCACGTAGGCGATCGGCGGATGTACGCCGACGATCCCTCATTGCAAGAATTCAATACGTTTCTGCCAGTGTCATAAAGAGCAAAGTTATTCAACGGACACCTACGCGAGCGCGAACGAGAACAAGGGGAGACGCTCACCTCGATCAGGCTTCTTGAAGCTCTCCCTTCACTCCCGGCACGTCGTGATGATGCTTCGAGGCGAGTTTGTTCGCCAATTCGTGCATCACGTCTCTGTATATCACGGTGTCCAAATTCTCGCCCAGCATGTAGAGAAGAAACCAATCGCCGACCTTGCTGCGACGCACTATGGTCTCCACGGCGTCCCTCCGTACCAAACGAAACCTTATTCGCAACAGGTAGACCCTCGTGCGTGGCGAAAATATTATTAGGATCTGCGAGGCAATAGCGAATTACATTGCGAGAAAAAAAAAGAATTAACTGCATTATTATATTGATTACTATTGATTACAATTTTGTAATCACAAAACGTATTGAAACGCGAAATATTATTCTATTATCCTAAAGATAATAGACATTTGTACTCAAAAATTGAGAAATTATGCTTAATAAGAAATACCGATTGCAACAGAAAAATTGTATTTTTCTCTCGCGGATATTATTTATAAAATATAAAATACAAAGAGTTTGTACTATTTGTATTTTATATTTTATATTTATTCCTTGTATTTTATATATTTTATTATTCCAGAATTATTGATTTTAACATTACTGACCCTATATAAAACCGTAAAGAAACTGAGCACGCCGAGGAGAAGGAACCAGAACCACAGAAAGACATAGATCTTCTCGTTCACAACGTTCAGAGGCAGTATACAGACGGCGTCATGTCTCTCGACTTCCCCGCTGACACCGTACTTGTAGAAGGTGCATTTGGTCATTCGTGGAAAGACGTAAATCATTGGATCCACTCGATCTTCTTGATCGGATTCGAGGAACTTGAGTACGTCGATGCCAAAGGTCAAGAAGGCGCCGTCGAAGAAGCGGTTCATCAGAAACATCTGACCTGCGACAATGTGCTCGTTGCTTTACAATTTTCTGTCATTCCTGTCTTTCTCTCGAAACAATTTTGACTTATAAAAACTATCTACGATATACATATAATTAAAAGCTCAATCAATATTTATCTTTTTTTTTTTAAATATTTCTATAACAATATATTTTAAAATTAATTTTAATATTATTAAACACATATATTAGAAATAAAGTTTATACAAATCTCGATAATAATATTCATAATCATTTTAGAATAATTTTCAAGTCTTAAAATATTGAATCATAACTTCGCGTTTAATCAAATTATTTACGGTACATATATTTTTATAGCTTTCATAATTGATTGATTCGTGTGAACGATTACATTCCGGTATAGGTTTCCGTTGATAGTCGTATCACACTGTAATTGGAAAATAGACATTGAATAGCAATAGACATCGGATAAAATTGACGAGTTATCCCGTAGCAAATCGAATAGTCGAGTTCGCAAGCAGTTGGCCAGCTGTATCGCTGCCAACTTTTACTGTGAATCATTCATTCATTCATGCGCTCATTATACGGCCTTCCTTTTTCTTACGCGTATACATTTGTAAAATTAACACGGACGAGTTAGTTAGATAGTTCCTGAATTCCCTCTTTGATATGCTCTACTTATAAACTTATGATTATATTATTGTACGTTGTGCAATTTTGAAATAGTTACATTATTGTACGTTGTGCAATTTTAAAATAGTTACATTATTGTACGTTATGCAATCTTAAAAATTTATAACATAGTTAAAATGGTTTGAGTCTTCAGAAATTTATTTTTTGTCGCGTTTAAATATAATTTTATATAATTGCTTTGCATATAATTGCTTGAATTTCGAGATTTAAGCACACAAATCAAAATTGACATAGTTTTGAATATAGTTTCAAAAGTTTGTACAATAGTTTGAATGTTAATAGCTAAAGAACGATTCGACAAATAATTAATTTGTTGTCGTGGAGCTTTTATCTGCTTTCTTGAAATTATTGACAAAACAAGATAGAAATATATAGAATATATATTTTTTAAACATACATGTATCAACATAAAATTTTCAACAAATTTACTTTAATGCAAGAAGCCGTCGATTGTTCCTTAAAATTCTACCTATTATTCTCAGCTACGCGGGCATCTTCAGTAACGAAAGGGAAACGCTTCAAATACCATTCTTAAGCGCATAACTGGTTTATGTTTATCGATCGTAAACGGAAGATACGCGCTGACATTCGCCTAACGGGTCGGCAAATTCCGGAATTTGTTTGTGTTACGACATCGCGACGGGAACATGCGTTGTTGATTGAGCTCAAACATTGACGGAGGACTTCGGTGCGGACCGAAAAAAGAAAAGTGTGGGCTACTCACCGATCACATTCAGCAGCGCGAGGACCTCGCATAGGTAGTATCTGTAAGCCCACCAATTATGAAAGCGAAGGTTCTCCCAGAGGTAATCGAGCAGCATTTTCTTCTTTTGCTTTTTCTCCACCTCGGAGCAGAGCCCGATGTCAAGATCCATCATAAGGGCATGAATCTTGCCACCCTCCCAGCCCTTCCAGAGCCAGCGCGGGGTGTAGAAGAGGATCGCCTGCGAGCGAAGTGCCGAGTGAATAAATACCGACGAATCGACCAATCGACCTGATATATTACGGGGAGTTCCGTGGGAGGCGGATCTACTTAAGTACTAGCACATAACCGAAAGGAATTATCATTATTGTACCTCGTGCCCGATAACTGCTGATTAAAACAATGCACGGATCACTCGCACATATGCGAAATTCTATTTTATGAACTTTTAGCGTAAAAACTGCTGACCGCACCTCCTTTCGAAACACGAGAAGTATCTCGCGAGCTTAATTATTTTATATCGTTGCTGTTTATCACGATTAGGTATCGATGTTGTACGAAGTTGCATACAGGCCATCACTTATAACGTAATTGCGCCGCAACGAATAACAAAGTTTAATTTGCAGTTAAATAACTTACCAGTTACGTTATTTCATTTGAACCTTCTTAAGAACCTAACACTTTTATTTCCATAATTTGATTATAAGTTAAGAATTAACGCTTATATTTATTAACGATAACACTTAGCATAAATTACAGACTCTCGAAAGATATCCCTCATCAAGTTTTATTTATCTCGCAATCTCTATCATAATACTTTATTACCTTCCTGTAACATTTTTATTCGATAGTATCTTAGAATACGTGGCAGGTGTTAGTGGTCACGCTTTGTGGAATAATCAGAGCTAATTGAATCGAGACAACCTTATCTCACATTAGAATTTCCGAAGCGATGTCAATGCACTTATCGAGACCGCGATGTGGGAGTAAACCCTTTCTCACGGTATATAAAGCTTTCTGGCTTATCGCCAGAGGCCTCGGGTCGTGCTTGCTGTAGTACGCGATCGAATATAGATACGTACGCTCGTCGCGCGTTACCCCCTTACGACGTGTTGGCGAGTGTTCAGAAAATTCAAGCTAAATTGCAATTTATGGAAGGCTCGGATGATTGTAATGAAAGTACGTGCTTAAGACGTGCGTCGGAACTTAATGGGTTTCCCAAAACGTACGCTTTATCCGATTTGTCACATTGTTTCTGAGAAGCGCAGAAACGACTTATTATTTTGGCTTGGAAACAAATGTGCGGAAACAAAGATGACGGTAAAATTTTATTGCGAACAACATTAAGCGTCCTCTGTACAATAATAATCCTCTAATATTGCGTAAATTTGTTCTAAAATCTATTAAAAGTACAATTCAATAAAATCTTCAGAGTGAAATTATATATAAATAACTTTATGTTTACGACGATTTTTTTAACAACTTTTAAAATGCCAACTTTTTAAAAAAATATTTTAATGATTAATATCTGTATAAGTATTTATATAAGCCGAAAAAAAGTCGCACATTGTTAAATTTGTAATGTCAAATTACATTCAATTTGAGTTATTTTTTAATCATTTTTGTAAATCGCCACTGTTCTTACTGAATACGTCATTAATTTAAATTAAAATAATAGAGTTAAACAATTTAACTACAGAAATTTGTTAAATTTGATTCAAATTTAGTTTAATATTTACTAAATGCATACGTTAATATGGACTTGGTTTACTTGGAAACTAAGTAATTTAATCACAGAAATGGATTGGTTAGACATAGTTGATTTTTTAACCACATGTTTTGTATTAAAATAATACATTTTGTCACACATGAAAGTTAAAAATAATAAAATATTATTTAACTCGAGGAATTTATTTAAATTTGTTCCTTTGATATAATTTAACTTCCTTTGATAATTTAACAATGCAGCAACTAAAATTTGACAATGAATTGGATTCCTCTCTCGTAAAAAGAAATTATATGGATGATATAAAGATGTAATGAACATTATGTAACTCGTTTACTTAACTTAAGTCTTAGCATATTTATATATCGGCGACGGGATTCTTCAAATCACTGGGTGGTCTGACCTCGCTCTTGTACGACAAGATTACGAAGAAACGTAAAATAAACGCGTATGTCAGACCGATTGTACGATTCGCAGCTTTTAGTATTATCGCGGGAGAACGACTGCGTTGTAAAGAGAAAAGGAAAATGCGTGACCGAAAATAGATCTGTGTTCCTCTCTTCTTCTCTCTTCTCTTGCCAACCAGGATCGAGCGCGTGCGACTACAATTGCTGCCCTGCTGAAAGGACATTTATATCTTTTTTTCAATGTTCAAACTTGTAGATTTGCATAAATTTCTTTAGATATGCAAATGGACTCGAATACATCGATTACACATTTGCTTTTTTAATAATATGAAATAAAATAGAGTAATATAATATATAAAATGTATATAAAATGTCATAATTAATTCTACACTCTATAGATCTTTAATAAATCATACAATACAATTATATATCATAGAAAAACAAGTAAATTAAATCTGAACTTGAAAGCGTAAATTCTTCTATAAGATACAGCTTTGTTTTTTAACTTGGAACTGGTTTTGCAAATAGAGATTATTAAGGATATCTTTTAAAATTGTCTTACACAATGAAAGTCTAATAACTGTAATTCAGAGTTAGATGTATAATAAGACAAAATTGGACAAATTTATGAAATAGGTTGCAATTTAATCAATTGTGTGTGTGTGTGTGTGTGTGTATGCGCGCGCGCGCATTGTGTGTGTGAATAATACTTGTTTGAAAGGAAGGAACCACCAAGATATTTCGCCAAGATTCTCGGCCGTAGCATCAATGTGTCACGTTAGCCCCGAATAAATTTAGCTAAACAAGGCGAAAAAGCTTGAAGCCTTCGAGAAAAGATGGATGAAGAAGAAAAAAGAGAAAACAAAGAAGTGTACGTCTTACTATTTTTAACACGTATAAAAATAACGTAAAATGTAATTAATTTAGAGAAACTATTAAATAGAAATAGAAATATTTATATTTATATTTATATTTACATGTATAATTTCACGTGACATATAAATACGAAAAATATATAACTCTTAAAAAAAATTATTTTATTACATTATTAAAAGATTAAAAATCAAGTTTTTATTAAAGTGTATTATATTATATATTGTTTATTAGTTATTACAAAAAATTACTTACTTGTAAAAAAAAATTTTATAAAACTTTCTCTTTACAAATGATAGTTTTGGAAAGTATGTTTCCTACGTTAAACATTTTCAATTTTCAATTTTATTAAACATTAATTATGTTAGTGATATATTTTATCAATTTATTAGCGATATGCGATATGTGTTATAGATGTTTTGTATCAAACGTTGTCTAGAAAACACATTTAGATACACAGCAATCAATTACAAAATAAAAGGCAGATGCACGATTAATCAAAGAGAGAGAGAGTTGTAGGCACATCGGACGTATAAATAGAGGATAGTGAGACTCGAGAAAAAGAACGATATTGTACGTGCGTGAAGACGAGTAATGCTTGAGGTATGAGAGGCGGAGGTACGAGATCAAAGATAGCATCGAAGGTACATATGCATTTTAAAGGCAGAACTATCTGTAACCTGTATTTATGTATTGACGTTATGAACAAGCATTATCAATCACGAATAAACGAATACACGCATTTGTGATCGTACTGCTCATCGATACTGATTCAGGACCAGCAATTTCTGAACTATCTTAATTTAGATATGAACATTTGATCACTTTTACATGTTTCGTTTAAATAACTTTTCTAATAAAATCAAAGGTGCTCAAAGTTTAAATTTTAATCAATATCAAGAAATATCAGTACGCAACAAAAACGATTCATACATAGAGATAATAATAATATAATCAAAAAATAATATTTATTATAAAAATTCTCAAAATATTCTTTAGTCCACAATCATTGATATATTTGCTATAGACAGACAAATTACGAAAAATAAAATATAATAATAATTAAGAATAAAATAAAATAATAAAATAAGAATATAATATAAAAATATACAATTATAATAATAAAGAAATAGAGAATACCTAACAAAAGATTGATAGAAATGCAAAAGGCGAGAAAAGACCGTCGCTTCTTACTTGCAGTAGCAAGAGGAAGATAACCCACTGATAGTATTTGTGCTGCTTGACTAGCGGGTGGGGTGCGTGGCCGTGCCCCCCCTCGCCCTTGGTATTTGACACTCCGGGGTAAGGCACGGCCTGACCGATGCTCATGTTGAACGCGCGCACCATGCTGTATGTAGTGTGAAGCCAGCAGAAGGTCTCCAGCACGGCCTTGTCCACGGCCGTAGTGGCTTCGCAGTGTATCGGCGAGCCGGAGATACTTTTGCAAGCGAGAGTGAGGCAACCGGCCAATAGTACCGCCACTGTGGCGCGATAATGCAACCGAAATATCATCGAGTCCTCGGCGATCCTGTGTACCTTGAAGAGCGATCGAATCGAGCCGAACAGATCGATCATTTTGAGCATCAGCGGCATGTTAAACAGATGGAGATCGGAGAGTGACTTTGCTCGAGTCACCTGGCAATCCCTCTCGCAACGGCTTCGACTTTCGTCCTCGTCGTTTTCTTCTACCAGCTCTGAACTGACTCTATTTTAGTCTCGATCCTACTGGAAATCCTTTGAACGAACTGCACTGATGTTAAATCGCTTCTAATATCTTCTTGTGTATTTATAAAATATATATTATAAAAATACACGTACACATTATATGAATACTTACAGCATTATATAAATATTTCGGAGTAACAATATAATTCGAGTAAAAATATAATTTTTACACGGATTTATCACTTTCTGTCGTTGACGCGAATTTTAATTTTACTTGTAAATCAATTTGTCAAATCCGAATTTCCGTTTCGTTATGAAAGGAACAAGATTGCGCAAGTATTGCTTCAATTAAAGCGTCGAAAATAGATGACGAATAAATCATTGTAGGAACACAATTACAATCGTACGTAAAGTGGACCACCCGCGTAGTTCTCTTCATACCTTCTATGAGTCTTCAGACTGGATCGAAGGTGGAGTGTACACTGTATGCATTTTGTAGGTATATACCGTCGTAAAAATCGTGGTGTTGTTTGCTTTCCTGGCTTCTCTTTGAATTGCTTTTCTCCCTTCGTTTATTCTTCTCACTTCAGTCTTCTCTTATCTTTTTGTCTTCCATATTTGGATATAATATCTCTCTTCGAGATTTAACATTGACTCTCTCCCACATGCGAAACATGAGTTCTTCTCTTCTTCATATCAATGAAAAAAAAAGTGATACAATTTATCTTTATTACGTTTTCTTTTCTATTCTTAATAATATTTTCCATCTAACGAATTACAAAGTTGTTGTATTATAAATAAGAACATGAAAACTACACACGCACTATTTATTCATCGTTTTATTTAACAATTTTTAATAGAAGACTATTGTTTATATTTTTCGCATCCGACTGTCGTACACTTTTTTTCTCATCTTTCATCATAATTAATAAATTAATGCACAATCCCATATACTTTGTTTTGCGGTGGAATTTAATTTAATTCGACGTTTTAACGAGAATGGTTACGAAGGAAAAGTTAAAGACGATAAATGAAGTTAGAAAAGAAACATGCACGTGAGTCTCGGATACAAGCTGTCAGAAGACTGAGTGGACTTGAGAGGCATCCCTTGACCTCGATACTAAACACATAACTTATATTATCTTGCAAACGTCTAGGTCAGTATGATCAACTAAAGGCTGATCGACAAAACATCAAAGTATATTAACCACAATCTGACATAGTGTCACACGCTGCCTGAGATATATATATATATATATATATATATATATATATATATATATATATATAGTTTTACTGAAACTATTTAATTTTCAATATATAGTAATAGATAGCTTTCGATTTTGTGTAGTTTAAAACGAGCCAATGAGGTCTAGTACTATAACGATGCTTCCGCGTATCCGAAATCATCTATGACAGAATTATGAATATTAATGGAGCTCAGTCACGTCATCGGTATATATTACCGATGACGTTCTTGAACGTCAAAATTAAGGCGGAAGAGAATCTTGATGCGCTATGTACATTGACGTTGTAAACGTTTATAATGCAAGATATTTGAATCAAACTTTACATGCGCGTCATTGGATTCGCGCGATAACGTATCAGGGGAGAAATCTATTTTTGTCCAAGGTCAAGAAAGAAGTATTCGAAATAATTAACGGCTGTGAGACACGATTCATACCCTAAAATCCTTTTATCTTTCCTCGTTACGTTACATGACGCGACGGTTACATTATTATAAGTAAGAGCAATGGATTCCTGTAAGCTCATCGCTCTAATTGTATCGCGGACGAGAAGTATAAGGCGGTTCGACGATCTCCATCATCGAAAATACGCTTAATCGACCGTGTTACGAGTGCGGCGCGCACATATTCCAGGCAACGGAATTAAGAGCGCCATTACCACGTGCAAAGGAACATTCCGGCGGATTGAAATGAACACTTACGAAGCCGTATTTGTCGTCACTCTCTCTCTCTCTCTCTCTCTCTCTTCCCAATAAAAAAAATAAGAAGCGATAAAAAGACGACAAAGTCGAGATATAATATTCGTGCTCTGATTAAGAACCGAGATTGATCTGGGATGCCCGTTAAATCACCCTTTTTAGTTTTTTCAGAGATTTCAATCATTAACGCAATTATTCAACCAGAGCGACTGAAAAGAACATTAATCCTTTTATTTCTCGAAAAGCTATGATTTTTTTTTATCTTTTTTAATTTATCTTTTCTGATATTTTTAATATTTTTTTATAATTTACAAGTTAAAAAAATCTCTTTTAATGAATAAGGATCAGAGTTAACCGAAAAAATTAAAATAACATTATGCGATTTAAACGACAAAGGGCGGACGGAATACACGAACAGGCGGGAAAGAATTCATTATTCGGTAAACAGTGAAATTAGCTCAACGATAATTATAGAATTGTATGAGAAGATATATCGGCGAAAGGGAATACATCAGTAAAAAAGAGACGACTACTGTAAACTGTACAGTTTGCTTTGAGACGCCGGTCGAAAAAACACACGGCGAAGGGAGACGAGGAAATAGAAAGAGAACCTTCGCAGAGGGATAGGCTGTCATCGACTGAGTTTATTTTGAGACATCAATGCGAGTAGCATGAAAGAAACGCGCGAGAGCATAAAGAAAATACTATGGATCGCTATTTCAGATGTTCGCGCCCCCCGCGCCATTAACCCGTTTCATCCGAACTTCTTCTCGTTTCTTTCAAGCTGGCTGAAATAATCAGCCGCAATCGCCGACAGCAAGTGTCTGACACTCGATTTCGCATTTTTCGCTTTTTTTACGATACGACGGCATTATCGTGGCTACGCGGCGACAACTGTATTACTTTCAAATAATTTGCGTATTTGATACATCACTGCCGCGTCAAAGCTCATTTACATCTTTAAGTTACATAAGTTATGCACGTATAATGTATGGCGTTGTAAAGTATGACGCCAATAGCGCAATCGTACGTGACACAGTTTAACTTTCCAGGATCAAAAGGGCGAAGTAGCGCGATCGTCCGAGCGTCTTTGATCGCACGAACAATCCTCAATGACGAAGTTGTAGCGCATTGTTATACTTAAGGTTTTTTTCTTTCAATAGACTAGATGATAGGCTTTTGCGAGCAACGTGCAAGTCGTTCGAGTCGCGAGCAGAAGGATTGATGGATGAGTAACGCTTACGAGTGCAGCGCTAAAAGCACCGGTACGTTTTATGGCCCGTACGCAAACCACACATTCGACGCTAAACGTGCTTGATGTTTCACTTGTCTAATCGATGGTGCACCTTCACGAAAGGCATGAGTTAGGATCGGATTATTACATTTGGCGTTAAATAGACGGATATAAATTTTGATGGGATTTTCGAATTACATACGTTCTACGTAACGCGGCCAATTTTGCGTGCGGGCAATGTTTCGATATCCGCACTTACAAAAACAGCTACGGTATATATCACATTCTCGTAGTCGGCACCTTGTTATTATTCAGTCATCCAAAATTTTACTTGTTAATATTATTACTTAACCATCCAAAATTTTATTTGTTAATATTCTCATTCAACCATCCAAAATTTTATTTATTAATATTATTATTCAATTATGAAAAATTTTATTTGTCAATATTATTATTCGGCAATTCAAAATTTTACTTGTTAATATTATTATTCTGCCATCCAACATTTTATTTGTTAATATTGTTATTCAATTATCCAACATTTTATTTATCAATATTATTATTCGGCAATTCAAAATTTTACTTGTTAATATTATTCAGCCATCCAAAATTTTACTTACCAATATTATTATTCAGTCATCCAAAATTGTATACTTGTTAATATTATTCGCATTTACGTACATTTATGTGTAATATGTAACATCTATCTTTTCATGTAATTTAAATTATATTAAATTTCTACTTTATTAAATCCAATCAAGATATCTGAATTCTTTGCGCATAATTAACGTTAATCTCATCAAATAGGCACAGCAAAAGGTGGAGATCAAAAATACTTTCTTTCGCAGAAAAAACGGCATACATGAATGGCCGATTACCTGTAGGAACAGCATGAAACAGACCCATTGATAGTATCTGTACTCCTTTCGTTCAGTTTCGGGATACGATTTGGAATTGTCGACGCCGGGAAAGGGTACCTCCAAGCCTTCTTTCTTCCGATACGCCGCGGTTATCGTGTACGTGCTGTGTATCCAGCAGTAAGTGTTCAAAACGTCCTCGGGCAGGTCCTTGCTGTGTATGCAGTCGATGGGATTGCCGACGTACTGGCGGGTTGTGACGATCAGGGAGAACGCTATCAGCAAGATCACAGTCAGGCTGTAATGCAAGCGGAAGACGGCGCTGTCGATATGGATGTGCGAGATTTTTATGAGACTCTTCAAACCGCGAAATATGTCCAGCATCTTGGTACCAGAACGATACCAGAATAAGAGATCAGAGGCTACGCCGGGCTACGGCGATTCCCCAGAAATAACGTCCCCACAGGACTCCGCGTCCTTTCACGTCCCTTCGCTCTATCGTTCTTTTCCTACATCTTTCGCCGATTTTGAGGTCGCGTTAAAGTTTCGCTTTCCGTCCACTTTTTCACTTTCGCGCACGACACAAGACCATAACGTGAAGCGAAAGTTCCGAAAACGCTCATAGATCTTACTAAAAGATGTTAACTGTTTTTTATTTATTTTCTTATTTAGTCTATATTTCCCAACTTCCGTAGCTTCCCGAAAAGAGATCTAATCGACTTTGTCATTTTCTTCGATTATTGCGGTCCTTTTCTGAGGGTTTGCAAAAAAATATCTTCCTTTGATCATCAAAAAATATATATGTTACATATATTTTATATGCATCACTTTTTGATAATCTCTGGCATTTTTTATAAATATATATTATCCAATATGTATTATCTTTGGTCAGTCCTTTGATTAATCGAAAATTGTATGAAATACTATGTTCTTATAGTTTCCGCATTACTTTAAATCTTATCCTTACTGCTATAAATACTGTCTTCTTAAGTAGCGATTAATCATCTTTGGCATTCAATTTTCCGAACATTAACCAGTCGCACATTTCTCCCCGCAAAGATACGTGGTACAATCAGCTCACGGTGCACTCTGCACGTTTCTTCTTTCTTCGCATTTACTCCACCTTATTCGACGAATGAGCGTTTTCAAACGGAAAAGATCGCCGCGCGAACGATCCCTCGATCGCCGAATCGCGTTGCGATCGACGCTGACGGGATTCTTCGAATAACCCGCTATTCCTATGGCAATAGTCCTCCCGCGCATTCTCCTCGTATTCTTATTCACGTTCGTATCGTACAGTTTCTAATCTTGGCTGTTCGAATACACAAATATTCGAGTGACACCGTCGTCGGTCTCGGTGACACGCGCAGATTCTTCGATCTCGAGCATGTCCGCGAGTTTTCGATTCGGAGAGCAGGCCAGCAAGATGCGAGCTCTTAAAATACTTATCTCACGATCTCCCTCGGGTATTCTAAAAAGGAGAATTTTCATTCAAATTCTCACTTTACGATTCTGTCGTCATTCGCGCGAATAAATTACAAAACGACCGCAACCGTACAAGATTGCACGCTTTGAAATGTTTACAAGAGTCCTTCGCGCGTTACCAAAATTTGTACCGCGGTATTCTCGGAAAGTGTTTGTGAAAGAGCGAAAAAACTTTATGGCGCGCCTCGCTCTCGCGGTTTCGCATGTTTCGTCTCCCGCTTTGCGTTTTGATGCTGCAATAAAGTCACCGTAAATCCCTCGCCGTTTCTTTTCCTTTCTTTTTGAGAATGTCAAGAAAAGGGAGCGCGATATGATTAGTTTTATTAAAAGTTATCCGATGTTGTCATCAATTCGGAAACATCTTTCTTCATAAAGCGAAGAGAGAACGAGTAGTGACGCGTCTCGGAAAATTTCGGAGAAAACGCACGAAAATATCCGCTCGCGACTCATCACTGATGTGCATCTTCTGCTTGGAAACCTAATTAAATCGATCATTACAAAAAGAGAGAATTTCTTTATTAAAGAAAGACCAATGCTGACGCTTATTATTAAATCCTTTTTCTTGCAAAAACTTTATTAAAATACAAGAATATTGTTTATTAAATAAAATTAAACTGATTATTCAAAAATAAAGCACATAAAAAGAAAAAAACTTCTCAGTGGGGAAGGAGCTTTGCTGATGTTTATTGTTAAATTCTTTCTCTTTTCTGCAAGAAACTATAATGAGAATGAAAATTTTCCTAATTTTCATGCACGTTTCCGAATACCACAAATATTTATTGCTCTCGGAAAAAGATAGAGCTTTCGAAATTGGACCCGTCAAAAAAGATCGATTAGTCTTCCGTTCACACTCTGTAGAGAACGATTCAATTTAGATCACGCGAGGCAAAGATCCGATTACGCGTTCACCGTAAAAGCCGGATTAATTCTGCCCCCCCCCCTCCCCCCCCCGACGAACAAATTCTCATACGTCCGAGCGAGTTCGCGTTATTTCCGATTTGTTTCCAAATGATTTCAAGATCAAGTACGAATCGGTCACTGACTATTTTCAAGGTAAAGTATTGCCGATGCGTATTTGCTCATAAACTGGCAAAATTATCGCGTGTGCTTCCTCGAGACGACCGTAAAATCGAGAACTGGGCTTTGTATTCGCGAAATTTAAGTAATTTCCTCGACGAGGAAATATTGTTATGAGCATTCGACGGCTGCGGCGGCTCTTGGTCGATGTTACGAAAGTATAAGGGTTTTCTTCGACTGAAGTTGTGCTGTTGGGTCTGTGCCAAGATAGGATGCGCTCGCCGTAACCATTTTAGAGTTGAAACGTTTTTAGGAAAATAAAACATTTTACACTTGTTTCCGCGCTCGCTCGCGCCCGTCGATGTTTTTAACGGGGGCAACTGTCGAAATGGAAATGAGAAACATTGAAACGTGCCGAAATTATCGAACACTTCGAAACATGAAGAAACACGAAGTCGGAGAGTAACGAAATTCTTTTTTTAAGGCGTTTAAACGTAAATTCCGGCTAATCCTGATGGTTCTTCTCGCGTGTCATCGGCGATGCTACATAAATTTCTCTGCCCAAGAAAAATCTACGGAAATCAAGATAAACTCCACTCGCCTATTAATATCTGCAAAAATGTTAAATGTATAATCCTACGACGTATCCAATAAGTCATTCATATTGAGATTCACGTATGATGCACGTTCTCATTAATCAATTTAGTGGCGTTATAATTTATACATAAACTTATTGTACATATGTAATTATCTCTCCGTTTTCAGTTAACGATTTTAGATAGACGAATGTAAGAAGCAATATCAATTTATGCAATTCTCCGTCCAGCCAATTAGCTACCAATTTCCTGCTAATCTCTGTACAGCGATGGCTGTAGGCAGATAAAGTTAATTCTTCAATATTAGCGTCGTCTCACCCCCTCCCCCTCCCCAAAGCGGATATCCGCAGTCCTGCCTTTCTTATTTGACTTCGCGGTGATGAGCAACGAACGCGCGGCGTAAATACGACGCGTACGTATAGTCGGGAGAAACTTTTTCCAGATGCGGCTGAGCGATAGGGAGTATCGTGGATGATAAGTGAGACAAGTGGTACCGGTGGATACACAACGAGCACGGGGATTGCGAAGTCTCGGCGAAATGCTCGAGGGGGCCCCCGCTTTATTTATAACCGGCGCGATAGGGTCTCTCTCTCTCTCTCTCTCTCTCTCTCGTAATTCCCCTCCCCCTCCCCCTCGAGTCCCATTAGTGCCACGAGCCGGCGGGCTCGGGTAAGCGAAACGATCGAAAACTCCGCGGCAATTAACGCACCGGCCACTTCAAAGGCACATCCGCTTTGATACGACCCCCTTCCCTCCTACCCCTCAACCCCTTCTTTCGTTCCTGTGGCGCGTTACAAGTGTTACAATGCGCCTTGGTGCCGCTCGTACAACCGAAAAGCCGGGCCTAGGCAAGAAATTAGGATGCCCGTAATGCTGTTTGCGTGCGCGCTATTCTATTTTAGCGTTTACGCATGCGACTGCACTTCGCCGCCACACAAGCGAAAATCGCTCGGCAAACGGAGCTCTCCTCGAAAATAAGGATAAAACGAAGCGAGAGAAATGTGCCACGGACTTCCCCGGGTTTTCCGCGCGTCTCACTTTTAGGGTGGGTTCACATCATCGGGAGCCGGAATCCGTTCGATTAGCCTTGATCTAAAATAAAATGTAGCCTTAAGCCGTAAGAAATTTACCAATCATACCAATTATTCTCCTCTCTTGACAGTGATTGATCAAAAGGCTTATTATACCTTATTGTTCATCGACGAACTTCGAGTTCCTATAGTAAGAGTTGGACACAGTTTGACAAAATCTGGGTAGCAATTATGTAAGTTTTTCTCTAGGGCGCAAACGTGAAAAGTGAAAAATTTCTCCATTAATTTCAATGGTAAAAATTTTCATTTTTCACGTTTTCGTTCTCGGGAAAAAGTCTAGCCTAACATGAATAAATAATGGGGTGTGATATCATAACAACTAAAAATTAGAGACATTTTATGGTTCCGCCATATTTTGTCTACATTTATTTGATCAATTTTTATCTATTTTATCAATAGGACAATAGAAAAGGGAACTCTGTTCAAACTCTTAAATGCCATTGCACATGAAAAAATTTTAATCGTAGGCCCGTAAATAAATTGACTAATTATAGTCAATGTAATAAGAATGTTTAACTGTGAAGTCAATTGCTTACGGTTACAATTAAAATTTTTTCACGTGCACTGACTTTAAGAGTCTGGACAGAGTTGTCTCAGAAGTATCTGCCATTGTCTTATTGACAAAATAGAACAATAAAATAGAACGACAAAATAGGACAACAAAAACGGTTTAAAATTTTTTCGTGCAATGGCTTTTACTTACACGAACTCTAGTTTTCAACAGGTAGAATCACGATTTTAAAATTAGACGGTATAATGCAAATATTTCATAATTCAGATTCGAAGTGCACTTTGAAAAGTTAAAACCGCGCATCTTCACAAGCCGATGCTTGTTTTCGCTTGCGACGAAAATTCGAATAAAAAGAACGCGTAACGTAATTTGATTCCGTTACAATAATTTGATACCGTTATCAGACGAGAGTTTCCAGAAGATTGTTACACGAAATATCGTATCATAACTCGATCCATGATGAATATGTCGGAATATCTGCAGCGAAATGTGATCGTTTCGTACAGCGTGAATCGAATAATCGTTTATTGGGATCATATCTTGACTTTAACTGCTAGATATTTTCTATCAAAATGTTTTCAAGAACGTTCAAACGGATTGCAATCGAATCACGATGGGATTCGCGCGCACAATCATCCCGGTGTAAATCAAGCCTTAATGCATACTGCTCCCTCTTGCCCCATCGAGCTCATTCAGAATGTTTATCATCTACGTTCTTTATAGTGGTATTAAGTACGGACTACGGCAATGCCATTTCAGCTTTTTTAACCGTATACCTTTAAGATGCCATCGCAGGCATACCTTGAAAATCACTGATGGTAATCGCGTAAAGTCTTTCAGATTGCCGGCATCACTCGCCGGACTTTATCCGCCTGCTTCTAACAAAAGAAACCCTTGCAGAAAATCTAAGTGTAAGATACGATCCGGCAAGAAGTGTTTAATTCCGATAATATGTTATTATACGAGATAATTTTATTTCTAAAACAATAATATAGTTTACAGTTTTATAGGTTTACAGTTTTATGGTTTTTATAGTTTACAGTTTTAAAAATGCTTATTAACATCATGCATTAATTTGACGATCAAATTTACTTGTGACTTTATTTCTATTCTAGTTTAGAACTGCGTTATTTGACCGGCTGTGTTCGGCGCGTAGTTTGAATGTACTAGAGTATAGTTTAATTTAAATAAATAGAATTATTATTGAGCACTGACACCTAGCTTTGACCGTATGTTGGCCTGTTTCAAATTATTTGATGTTTTCAATAATATAGTGTTTTGTATAGAGTTAAGTAAAAAATGATATTTAAGTAATAAGTAATAATGGCATTTAATCAAATATTTGCAAATGTAATCATTTGATCAATAATCAATAAGAAAGCCGCACTAAGTTTTTACGTGTGTGTGTACGCAAGGCATTTTAATGATCCTCTTCTTGCAAAGGTACACGTGTAGCCTGAATAGCTAAATAGTCCAGCGTGTCTATTTCTCCACACGTATAAAAATACAAGCTTAATGCACGATTCTGGAGTACTCTGAGGTGCTTGAACTTCTTACTGCCCGAGTTGTATAACTCGCATTAGATTACACAACGTTGTAACGGCACTCTGGATATTTACTAATGAACGGGCGCGAAGAGCGACGGAAGTGATACATCACCGTTAATAGGTGATACTCAGACAATCGCGAGAAAACCGATATAGAGAACGCTCGATCTTGTAACTGAGATTTGTGAATTAGCGCTGACATTTGTAGTAAACGCGTTAGACGGCATAGTTTAAACAGAGCGTAGCGTTATTCGATTAGGATTAGGATCGGCATCGTCGGGCTCGTCGTGTCCGCTTTAATCGCGCGCGAATCAAGATATCCGCGATGACGAATGGAACTCACGACACATTTAGAGCCGTTTAAATTGGTACAGTGGCGAAGATCAATGTATCAAAGTGGAAAGGTGGAGAATCTACGACCGCGTGTCTCGTACAACACATGTTCTCATCTCTTTTGAGATAATGTAACTTTCCGACATTAAAATATAATATTGTTTAAACATTATACCTTATATAATATTGTTAAGGAAAATGGACAGAGAGAGAGATAAGAAAGCCAATAAAAGTTTCATTGAAAAATTAATTGAAAAACAAATTAGAACTGTAGATATAACTATTAGATAGATTTCATTCGCGGCCGATGTTGCACGCGAGAAATATACACATTTTAATTCAAATGCAATAAGCAGTAACAAATGAGAAAACAAGATTAACGGAAGGTTCGACTGAGAACTTCGAGACATCTGTACTATAAAGGATCGCGGTAGACTCATTATTCCTTATCCTATCGTTCATATAATAATGTTCTTCTTACTCGGAAATTTCAATACACCATCAATGGAGAAACATAAAAACAAATTATAAATTTAGATAGCAGAAGCGTAGCAAGAATGTATTACAGCCGAGAGTATTCATGCTCCATTTTTTTTATATAAAACAATTTTTCTAAAATTAATAGTGATCACGTAGATACATGTTTTATGTTTTCATAATTCTAATCTCATCTAAATATTGAATAAAAAGGCTTGTTACGCGATGGTAAAATAATATACCAGTGTTCTATAAAAGATTAAATAAAATCTAATATTAAATGAATATTCTAAATGAAAATTCTTTGAATTTTTTTGAGTTTTATGTCATAAATCGAATTATCGTTTATTCGAAATTAATTTTTTGAAACTATCTTTCAGGACTATGAAGAGCAAGATCATTTTCATATGATATATCGACATGTTATTTAGACTATAAATGTCGATTTTATGAGTTATACGTTTACTGAACTTGATGAGTTTACTAAAGAAACTTGCGTAACTGCCAATTGAAGATATATATTATATATCACGTAGCTTACATTTGTCGCTTAATAAAATATACTTAATAAATATACTTAATAAATATACTTAATAAATATATTTAATAAATATACTTAATATATTGTAAATAAATATAAAAAATTAATACAAGAAACTTTCACACTTTCACTTTCTCGCAACGTTTCCCAAAACTATCCGGGTTTATTTGACCCCTGCGTTCCTTCATTATCTTCTTTCTTATCTCTCTACGATTCTGTCAAACAGCGTAGAAATGAGCGTAAAACATTGATAACGGCATGTCTTTTATCCGCATTTGTCTTCTTCCGCGCGCACGACTCGCAGAGTCGTAAAATAGCAAGTTTACTAGATACATCATAAACTATTAAACGGAAATATAAAAAAGAAGTGAACTCTCGCACACGCGTTCTCTGTCTCGAAATACTCCGTATACCCGCGATTTCTCGTAAAGGGAGACCGATAATCTAAACACGTGATGCCGCCAACACGAGATGAGACCTTTTGACCGATACTCCAAACATGCGGAATCCGTGCGGGACGAGGTCGCGCTCGGTCGAGTCATCCGTCCAGCACGCTCGCCACGTTCGCGAGCAATGCATCATCGCGAACAAGGGTCGTCCGAAAATATCCGAAGCGGCAATCAGCGATTGAAATCCACATAATTTCGCCGAGCGCGGTTTTCGATGTCGCGGACAGAGAAAACGCCGCTCGCGCCAAGTTCCTTCTACAAGATTCTCAAATAAGTGTAGCGATCATTTTCGCAATCATTTTCCTCGAAGTTACATTCGATCTCTCTCGATCTCCGGTGACGAAATTTTGCAATGTCATACCTCGAGGTAAACGCTAAAATCTCGTGCATCGCGTTGTCTCACTTGTACGTAATTATAAGCGAGACAATTTCATCTTACACTTGTATCATCATTCGGCGTACGTTCGCTAACGACGTGGGATTAGCGTTCATTGTGCACCAAACACGCGTCGCATAAAAAATAAATGATAAATGATCTCTATAACGATCTCTTGTAACCGCGCGAAGGAAGGTTTATACGTAACCTTCAATAATCTCGCGCGAACAGATCTCTCCCCGAGATACACCGGCAAAAGAACCTACGTTTTCCGGTGACAATCGAGACCGGCAGAAGGGAAAGAGAGACAGAGAAAGAGAGAAGCGGAGATCGACTCCGGCGCTCATGCTTGTCACTCGCGCGCGTGCTCGATGTCACGCTTCGCCGATCTTGACCCCGGCGCCGAGGGAGATTCTTAGCCCGACAGTTTCCGACGGAGGAATCTCGCTGCGCGTCGCGACGCCGTGGAGGGCCGGCAACGACGATCCGACATTCCGTCGGCGCGATCAGCCGCGGTCGCTCGCCGGCGTTCCACGCCGCCGTCGCCACGACGATCGGTCGGTCGGTCGGTCGATGGGACGAGCGACGACGGATCGAGCGATGATCAACCGCAGCGGGTATGAATCGCGGTAGTCGCGGCGCGATCGCGGTCTCTTTCTCCCGCTCGTCGGAGCGCAACAGCGACAGCGTCGTCGTCGTCGTCGGCGTCCTGTCCTCGTCCACGCTCCCGATTTCGTTGCACGCGCACGCACATTTCCGGCGACTTCACTTCCCGCGCCGCACCGCGTATACACAGACGCTCGGATCCGCGCGGGCGGACTCGCTCGCACTGGCGCACGTTCTCGGCTCGTCGGCTCGTCGTAGCCGGGGCACGGCGTGGCATGGCATGGCACGGCACCTCCGCTTGGAAGCACGGAGAGACGAGGAGTCGGCATGGTCCAGGAATAGAAACGCCGAACCCGAACCGAGCGTGCGGGCGAGCGTTGCGCCGGGAGCGCGTTCGCCTCGTCGGCGACGCGAGAGACTCCTCGCCGCCGCCGCTGCGCCGCGCCGCGCCGCGTCCACCGGGGTACTCGTCCCTAATTTAGGACCGATTCCTACGGCGCGGCGTCTATTAACTCTAATAGGGGTCAATTTTATCCTCCACTTTTCGAACAGAATACGCGAATTTCAAAACTACCAAAATCACGACGGCACACGTCGTGATAATAATATATTATTGCATTGAAATAATTTAACGACAACGAATGTGATTCCGGAAGTCTGTCTGTTACATATCTGATTATTACGGTTCCAATTGCGCGATGGAAAACAAGACAGCCGCGAAGATCTTCTTTACGATGGTTTCAATTACATGCCTGATCGCAATTAAATACATAAACATGTCTATCACGTCGTATCAGACTGACGCGGTGTTCACATAATTTATTTACGGAGTATCCCGTGTGTTTCCTCTGTCCATTATTTGCTGATGCTAGTAGCGTCAAGGATATCCGGAGTACCGTCGAAAAATCGTCGTCGAACGAATTAGACATAATAAACGAGCGATCCCCATTTATTTGTAATATTCCGATAACGTTCGGTGCACGTGTACGTTCTATATTTGCGCGGTAATTTCGCAATTTGAGCTTCTCATTGTTTAAAAATATATCGCACGTGTCACGAACAATCATGACTTTTACATTTATTCGTTAATTATTTATTCTTCGAAAATATATTATGATGGAAAATATATTATGGTGGACAGGCTGGAAATAAAAGAATGGCAGTATTAATGGTAGAATATTGACTGGCTGTTGATTTATTAATGTCCATTCGTTATCATCCATTGAATAATGCTAGTTTAATAACATTCGTTTATTAATATTTATAGGTATATTAATATTTATTACTTATTTAAACTTGAGAACAAAATTCATCACATTGTGACGCTGATAGATATTTTGTCGTACTTATTATTTTAAATTAATGAAAAGAACAGTCATTTTAATACTCACACAAAAAAATTTAATTTCAAGTGAGACAAAAGGTCATCTGATTATATTTCCTCAATAAAAAAGAAAAAAAAAAGAATAAATTTTTTTCAAAAGAATAAAAAAGGAAGGGATTTCTCAAGCATAATTTTTGTTTTATGTTCAATCAAAGTACTTTCCTTTTGCTTATAACTTTAAACCATTTTTCAGGCAACAAATGGATTTCTCGATTGAAGAATAACAGATGTGATAAAATCATCGATTCATTTTCGTACTTCAACCTCATTCGCACAGGAGCAGTGATTCTGCATTGATCGAAATAGATAAAAATCAGAAGGAGCAAGGCCTGTGGACTACAGGCCAAGTGTGGTAGGACACTCAAGTTTCAGAAAGGTGTCCTTAGTTGCGGGAGTAACATGTAGCCGAGCGTTATCGTGGAGTAAGATGACTTTTCGATTTCCTTTCCCTGTTCACGTCCTTTTTTTCTAAATTTCTTCATTCAACAATTGACTGTAGCGCTCTGCAGTAATCGTTTCACCAGGTTTGAACAGAGCATATTCTTCCGGTCCCACTAAAACTTCCTTTTTTGTCGAGCAAGCAATGAGATGCAGGTGTTGAGTCAGTTGCCAACTAACTCGTTTGGATAGTTGATATGAGATCACTTCTCTTTCTTCTGGATCTTTCACAATGCAAGTGTCCAAGTACAATCGTGTGATTAACGCCAAGCTGTTTCGCCAACTCTACAGACGATTGGGCATCTTCGATGAATAAAACTTCCAAGTCTTCGTCTTTCATCTCTTTAGGCCGTCTATAGGTTTGTCATTAACGTCGAAATTTTCAGTTCGAAGCCTTTGGAGTCCAGGATTGGTATGTACTTTCAGATACAGTACCTCACCATAGGTTTCGCAAATAATTCTACTTGTTTTAGCGGCATTTTTTCCGCAATGAAAATGATATACAGTGTCGGATATGCACCTTTTCAGTCTCCATTTTCAATTAAATTAAAAATGTATTAAGTAAATAAATACGAAGTATCATATATAGGCTCGAATGCAGATTAACGTAGTAAGTACTGATAACATAAAACATAAATTGGTTCAAGATTTTTTTTATTATACATATACATGATGAATATATATATGAAGGCGATGGCAGCGCCATACTGCCTGTGAGATACAGTTTGTATAAAATAGGATAAAAATCTTAGTATCACGTTTGAAAAGATTACGCACCTAGAATTTCAGCATCATCTAAACATGGCCAGGAACTTGTGCAAAAATCTAATAACATATTTATGTTATAATAGTATTTTTTTCTTGATACAATCGATCGGTTATCGACCAGTCGGTAATTTGATAAGTTCGGACAACTGTGTTTATCGACGTGGACATCGATAGATGTTGAACAGAGGGCGCCTATAACAGAGCCATCTCCTTTACGTAATATCTGCAATTTTATTATCCAAATCACACATTTTGATTTAATGTCCGCATAATTTTACCACATTTTAAATCTATATTACTATATTTAAATTACTCAACAAATGTTTTTACAATTATATTCAAAAAATAATTATTTTATTTTACTCTGATATTAAACATTCAGGAGATTTAGGTGAAGATTTAGAATTACCAGGAAAAAATATTTCATTTTACACAATTATATATAATTATATAGAGTTATATACAATTTTTTATATATAATTATATAAAAAATATATCCGTATATATATAATTTTTTCTCGGGTAATGTTATCGATTACAATAGTCTACGATAATATTGTTTATTACTAAATGTGTGTGTGATTTTCATAAATATAAATTTAAATTATAAGGCTTTTCATTGTGTATTTTATTTTAGATGTTTTTTTTTAGTGTACTAAAATTTAAATGAAATTCTTTTTGGTTCACTGCAGGAATGACTGATCCACGTAATTTACAGAGTCATAAACTTCTTATAATCGCAATTTATTAATAACAAATAATAACGCAAAGCTATTAAATAAACAAGACAGCAATTGAAAATAATCTTGTTAAACGATTTTATTTCTTTTTCTTTTTAATATATGCCGAAGCAATTATATGGAACATAAAGTTCAAATTTATAGATCTCGACAAGAGAATTATATTGAAAAAGGTTGATTTCACACACATTTAAACAGTTTTCAATTAAATGTTTTAAATTTAAAAAATATCGGGAATTGATTTCACTTTATTTCTTATCTAGCGTTCTATATTCTTTCATTTTATCGATTTTATGATACTAATTTTACTACGTTCGTTAACTAATTCAGATGAATTGATATTGAAAATCTCTCTAATGTTCATTCAAACACTCTTCCCGTTATAGCGTGTGAATCGCTGATAATTACGAAAAACAACAGTATCACGGTCGTTATTACCGCGTCTGTGAAACTTCGATCATCGTTTCTTACCGCGGTATGTGTGCGAATCACGATCGTATCCTGCGAGTAATAATTCTTACGTCAAGCGTTCCACCGTGTGTAATGTCGCTTCTTTGCAATTAATCATAAGCATGTGTGAATCATTATACGAGATGTGCTGAAATTACGGCGAATCAGGTAATGAGAAGCCAGACTAATTGGATCTTCGTGAAAGATAAGTAAAACACGCAGCAAACATGCAAATGTTTACCGAGATAATATCTCTTTTTTAAATTTTCGTTGTAAGAAATTTTCTGCATTTTCCGATTTTTATTTTATTAATTATTTTTAATATAATTACTTGATTTGAGACTTACCCGCATTTAACACGAGATTAAATATTATTTATTAATTTAATATACATAAATTCAATTGTCTCTAATACATCAACAATAAATAAAAATATCTTTCACTTTGTATTACTTCAATTTTTTTAAAATCTTGTAACACTTCTAAAGGAATTCTCTCTAATCGTGTAGTTTCAGTCTTCCTGTGATACATGACTTATCAGAAACTGTTTGAAGTTTAATTTATTCACAGACAGACGTAGAAAATTGCGTCATCACATCACACGAATGCCACAAGTTACGCGATGTCTGTCTTGAACGCGAACGGAAACGTTAAAATCTCGATATAAAACAAATTTCACACGTATATATCTGGCAAAAGTAATCATTATCTTATTGATAATTTCGGCAATGTTTTTTGATCAGTGTTTTCTTCTTAAATACTTTTATGAATAACAATTTTTTTTTATTAAATTTGAAATTAAAAATTCACTTTTGTTTCTATAATTTATGAAATCAAAATTTAGTAAGCAAAATATGCGAACCAATTAATCAGATCTAATAATTGTGTTCTAATATTTTACATTTAATTTACTTATTGTACTTAACTAAACTTCAGTAAAAATAGTTAAATCATAATTGTTATGAGAAGAAATCCTATTTTTATATTCAATTTTTATTTGTAAAATTTAGTTTTAATGTATGTTTCATTTCATAACATGATGCAATAAGCAGACTTCGCATGCTAAAAATTCACGGTATTATGAATCACATATCATTGATATTTATTTCTATATGAAATGAAAAACGATGA
Organism: Cephalotes varians; assembly: GCA_037157785.1. NCBI lineage: Eukaryota > Metazoa > Arthropoda > Insecta > Hymenoptera > Formicidae > Cephalotes > Cephalotes varians. Next base: position 1,077,616 of record JANQDE010000028.1, read on the forward strand.
AATGACGTCACAAAAGTTGGTTCCTAAACTTTGCTTCAACAGTTGAATATATCATCAAACTATCTTACAAATCTTTAACCAAATGTGATTAGTGTCACGGTGTGTAGGAACCTTTATCACGAGTCGTGTCAACAAGCGTCGCGTTGAAATCTCCGCGTTGTCCCACATACGCTCAAGGCAGAAAAACTACTCTGGGCTCTAGTCATTCAAAATTTTTAATCTTTGCACATCTTTGCTCGTAGATACAATAAAACTTATATCCTAGGAAATGTACGAACGAATGATTCCACGATTCCGAGTGGAAGTCTTATCTGATATAACAGCTTTTACTATTCGTGGAACACAAATGGCAAAAAATCTCACGAAGTGTATCGATGCTCAAAGATGAGCGGATCGGCATTAATTTTTTGTGTCTCTCTCTCTCTCTTTCAAATTTCTACCTTTAATTCTCTTGAGAATGTTACCACTATTTATCACATCTTACATAAGATAACATGCACGCAATTATGACCGACGGGTGAATTCCGATGCGGTCATTAAAATAATGTAGCTTGAAAAAAGCTGACAGTTCTCCCTACGATTGTGGTCATCGCAATCTGTGTGCAATGACCATTATAACTAGTCGCGCTAAGGCCGTACTGCAAACGCGGTTTTCTTGCGGTCCAAAATGATGCAATCGCGTTGGCAGCGAAAGTATCGTACAAACGCATATTTGGAACGCGAGAATAATTCGCGTCAAATTATTTAAAAAAAAAGAGAAAAATTATCTACTGGACGGTACTAGAACTCTTGGTTTTAATCTCGATGATGAATGTAATGAATTTGAAGTCGATTTGTCTTCAGTAGCAATTACAAAGAGTTGTTAACCGTTATTTTTCCTTTATAAATTATTGATCGTATATTAATATTGATCGCATAAAAATTCAGAAAAAAAATGGAACAGAAAAATGGAAACGCCAAACCAATAACACCAGTTCAAAAAACTAGTTTCAGCCGCTGAAGCTGAAACCGAGAGTTCTAGCACACACTATATAATATCTAACGGAGATTCGTATGTAACGCCAAATCACGCACTTTTCTAATGTAGCCTCTTCTCCCTTAATTGACGTGTAGGGAATAACAATGACGCGTATATCACTCGTAAAGTGCCTGTTCTGTCGAATGGATAAACGTTCGTTGAAAACGTCACGACAGATTCGTAACGTGCACGTCACACTAAGTTGCAACTTCATCGGTCATTTCAAACGCAACGGAAACCGCTTAATCCAATGTTAACAGTTAGATTACACGCTGCACCTTTTTTCCCCCAAGGCCGTCACGACCGACGAACCGAATTCTCGAACGCGACTATGGGAATGAAAAGTCGATACGCTTTGAGCAACATCTACAGAGTACATCTATTTTTTACAAATTAAAGTGGTTATAAAGTAATATAACGGTGGTCTCGGACTCATGAAAGGAAATTTTAACTATTTTTTATAAGAAAAAATTATTGAATATCAATAATAGAATTTTTCATCTTGAGTTCTAAAATTAAAAATTTTAGTATCTTAACTCTATCAAAAAAGAAAAAAAAAGTTATTTTGAAAAAAAGGCAAATATAATTAATATTTTCGAAAATAAAATACTTTCTTTTCGTCATCTTTGTTTCTATCAATGAAAGAAAATTTAAGATCAGAACACCCTTTATGTGTCTACATTATATACATGACGGGTGCTAAGATTGAGCTGGATTTTACTTGTTCGTGTCCACGCCAAAATCGCGTTAAAATCATCTTTCAGGCTAACACTCTTCTTCGAATGGTCTATTATTCTTTTATGCCTAGCTTTACACCTATTTAGGTATTCTAGATGTTAAACTATTTCATTAAAAAATCTCATTCATATAAGTGTAATCTAAGATTATTGCATTAATCTTTCTCAAGCAACTTGCATTTACAGCAACATACTGTTGCGATTCAATTGCGCCGGATATGGATATATATGCAATATAAAAGTATGTTAAAAAATTATAAAAATGAAATATACATACATATGTTCAGAAATGATCGCTTGAGAAAGATTAATTATTTACAACACGATTCAGAATATTCTTCTAACTTTTACAAATAAGTAGTTGAAGCAAAATACAAATAACAAAGCAAAATAATGTAACACGATTGATCGGTAGTGATGTACTTCTTTGTACAGTATAGTTTTTGAAAGTTAGAAGAGGTGAATGGGTAATTCTGAATCATTGTCTAGAAGAATTAAAATCCAATTTAAATCTCAATTCCTTGCATATCTAATTCCTTACATACTACTACAATACGAATATACGAAAATATAACTATGTAAATCCTATATATTTTGCAAGAACGCGCCGCGAGGTGCGAGTCAGTCCGTGTATCGTAATTTAAACTAAGTAATTCTCGTACTATACAGCGTAAGGTGCGCGTCTAAGATCGCGCTTATGCGGTCACGGACTTCGAGCTAGTATTACCCATTTTCTTTGTGAACTCCATAAGGAAATCTCTGTAGAGGAGTGAGTCCATGTTAGTCGAGAGGATATAAAGTATCCACCAATCGCCGAGATCAACTTTTCTGCTAACGCTCTGGCAAGTTTCGATGGGCAATAGTCTCGATGACAGGTGCAGCAGTCTCGGCCGTACCATCGGGGCAAAAATAATCAGAACTCGATATACTACCAGAGCAATTAATATGATGGCCAGTATCAAAAACCAGAACCAGATGAAGATGTATGTCTTTTCGTTGACGATGTTCAACGGCAAAATGCAGAGAGAATCGTGCTGCTGTATTGTACCCGAAGCTCCGTATTTGTGGAATATACACTTGGTAACGCGGGGAAACACATAGACCATGGGGTCAACTCGTTCCTCTTGCGGTGTGTCCGAGAACTGCAGTACTCGCAGACCATAGCTGAGGAACTCGCCGTCGAAGAATCGATTCATCAGATAGAGTTGGCCGAGTATGTTGATCAGGCATAGAGCCTCGCAGGCGAAGTACCGATACACGTACGTGTTGTGATTCTGAAAGTACAATTCGTCGCTGAATTAAAGTAAATTGGACTCAATGAGCCGAATTAGCCTTAACGCGGTCGTCTCCCTCTCTCGTCACATGTCCCTCCCTTGCCTCCTTGGTCGTCCTCCAACATTCCGCCTATAAATGATACCGAGACATCTCGCATAATCTATTAAATGCAGCACAGTGTAACATACTTGCGTTATAAGAAACTATATCCAACAATAAGGAAGATTCATATTAGAATTTACCAGATATTTTACCAGATATTGCAAAAAATTATGCATCTAAGGATTCAAACTAAAATTTATTAATATTTTAAATTATAAGAAATTAAGCATCGCATATAAGGATTAGAATTTATTAATTATATATTTTATATTTATAAAATTTTATAAAAATTTTATAAAAATATATATCTTTACATAACAGATCATTACAAACACTGCTCCTAATCATTTTTTAATTCAATGGCTATAATGATTATCTAAATCTAATCTCCCGGTATATTTTGAAAACATACTAATGCGGGAATGTTATGATTAACAGTAGTAATAACACGTGCAACGTTGTTGAAACCCAGTAAGCAGTTATCAGCGACCACCAAGAGCGATCAGTTAAATAATGGATGAGCCTATCTAATAATAGATTAACGTTCTCAGAAACTTTTTACGCATTAATATTTTTCATTTGCCAAGTCAAAATTTAATAAAATTTGGAGCCAATTTGCTCGAATTCTTACCCTGATGTGCATCATCAAATAATCCATAAGAACATTTTTCTTCTTCACTATATTTTCCTTGCTATCCATACCATAATTCATTCCCATCACTAGCGCTTGCATCAGGCCCCCTTCCCAGAAGCCCCACAGCCATTGTGGTATGTAGCACAGAACTGCCTGTTAACAAAAAAGATAATCAGATAAACATTGCACGTAATGTCAGTTACAAGACTAACCGATTCTGCGATGAAATTGCGTCATACACACAAAATTTACCGAACACGCAAAAATGGCTCAAAATATCACTTTTTTTCACTTTTTTCTTGTACGTATACTGAAAGTAGAATTTCTGTTCGTTAACGCATTCGAAAATGGATTGAAGATTAACGTTCAACTTATCTGTCTCGCAATTATAACTGTACAAATCTTTGCTGACGGGTATCAAAGCGAACATTTATGATCTCCTACGCACGAGTCTGCACGTGGGCCGCCGCACGTCGGCCGCCAGACGTAAAGGACGAGCATAAAGAAGGGACAACAATGAGCAAAAAAAAATCTCCGAGGGCTCTCCTTGCGTGGCGCGCGCTCGCTGTGTCGCACGTGTGGCGAGATCGCCGATAAAGGGAGGATTACTCTCTGCTTACCTGGAAGAACAGCACGAAGCAGACCCACTGATAGTACGTGTAGTATTTCCTTGCTTCGACATCTCCGAAGTCGTTGGCCACTCCTGGATGGGCGACTTCCAAGCCGACCTGCAGAAACATGAGACTTCAGCGACTCGGCGATAACGATGACACCGCACCATGCTATATGCATCCCGTATAACGCGCGATAAAGGCCATTTGACCCTCCTTGAATGTCGATAGCGAAAAACCACCCCTCCCATCCCTAGGCCCCTCCCCAGGCTTTGCGATCTTTGCATCGTTTTATTAGAAGTTAACGCTGGCATTTCGTTGACAATACGACAATCTTTCTTGCGTCTTCCAATGCGCAGCTAAACGTTTTCTCGACTGGATGTTCCCTCGTATTTATAGCAGACTCCAGCAATCCGGAAGATCAGAAGCGCGCGCGTTCGTTTATAAAGGCTGATGTTAATATCAGGACAGTTAACAATTATCACAAACTATTTCATTTTCTTGTACATTTAATTTCCGTAACTAGGATATCACAGGAACTCGCGCGATACTCTAATCGTTGATAATGCACCATATTATAGCATTGATATATTCGCAAGCAATCTCTTATCTTAGCGTGTATTGTTAAATATTGCACCGTAGCACAATTGATATAAAAAAGCTTTAACTTCTCGCAAAGGTGATTGAGAGGAATCGCGGTAATCAATATGGTAATTTTTATCACCGCGTACGTAAAGGCGATTTATCAATTTACACGTCTACAAAAACGTTGACGGCCATATTTCAAAGTACAACTTGCAAAAAAGTCGTATAAATTATACACAGTATATTTATGTTTATACAAATGCTTTTCATTTTATTTTACACGATTCTCTAATGTTCGCGCGCGATAAATTTTTAGTAACAATATAATGCACGGAGTCATTTCCTTTGGCTCTATACATCGATTTTCTCGTATCATTACATCGGACATGTATCTCGTGCTCAATTGTCCCACATATTTCAATTAAAATCACGGTTGACTGCCTACAATTTCTAACATCTCGTTCCGATATATCTTCGATCAATTATTTCCGCCTCATTAGTCACATAAATGGTATTCCCTCTGCTTATCGAGCATCTGACAATCTCCAAACATTTCGAGCGAAAATTCTGATCTTTTAAACTTATTTCTACCGACAGCACGCGCGGCAAGTTCTTATAATATGATATCTTCAAAAGATTTTGCGCTTCAATCACAGAATTCGAATAATTGATACTTAATTCTAAATGTCTCTGATCGAAAATAAATTCATGATTAATTATTGCATACAGATTACGAATGCCTTTCTTAAAATTCACGCATTATATGTGCGAAACCATGTATCGGGTTTATTACATATGGAAATCAAATGCTGATTATGTACCCGACCTATTGGATCAAAGTCGTAAACGTGACAAATCTCTTAACTACGAAATGGTATCGCATGTCGAAAGCGATATTATGTACAGACTGATGCAACGAGAGGAAATCGTGATATGTCTGGATCGTAATCTAGAATAGTCAAATAAATTATTGAACGATAGAATAGGCTTGGTCCTTTCCTCTTTTTCTTTTTATATTGGAGAGAAAAAAGATGAATCATGCAAGAAGTCTTGGGATATAAAAAAAGAATACATCTAATATCAAATGTAATATCAAATAATATAGCTACGGCTTTCTAAAAAAAAAAAAGAAACCATACAGATTGTCTATGCTTACGTCCAAAGCTTTGGCCCAGTGAGTCGCGTCAGCCGGAAACACAATCAGTGTTTGGTTTCCATATGTGATAACGCGATATATAATTTCACATGTACAACTTTTATTCGACGCGTGAATATCGATGGATTGTCCACGGATCAACAAAGACGATATTTATAGAGTCTTCCTATTGAACAACGAGCAAGTTCTAAGTACTTTAAAATAGAAAAAAGTTTACAAATAAGTCGCTTCTAAGGAATGGCGCAATTGAATTCTAAGTAAGAATTCCTTAAAAACGACTTATATTAATATACATTAATAAGATGATGATGCACACTAAGAACGTATTTTTTAAGTAATTTAATGTTAATATATAGATATACAATCAATAATTGGCTCGTTAATCATACTTTTTGCCGTGAAACATCTTCCATAGATATTCGCAGAATAAATTGAACTTAAACATTATACAACCAACAAGGAGACAGCTGCCGTGAAAATTTTTTCATAATTTTAAAGACAATTTATTCATGAATAGAGAAATACGCATTGAGTTTACACAATTGGAGTTTCATCTCAGTATGATAAATAATGCATTGTAATACATAGACAATAATAGCGCAACTGCGTTAATTTTAATAAAATACTATAAAAAATAATTTTATTGGTGAAATGCTCAAAACATTATCAACTCTATTAGCAAATTCAAGCAAAAATTGACATTAAATTATATTGCTTGATTTTCAGTCTACCATTCACAGCTAGTAAAAGATGAAGGATCAAATTTCATTTCTACCGACAACGGCAACTTTTGTATAACAATCTCATTACGATTTTCCAAAAATTTGTAAAATAAAAATCATTTTTTACAAACTTGACTTAAACTCGCGTTTAAATGCTAAAACAAAAAGAATAATGTATAAAACAAAAAGACAAATAAATCGAGAATTTAGCGTGAAAAAATATCTCGAGAATAGAATCCTTGAGAATAGAAATTTCAGGACAAGCCGATTTTATAAAAGAATTTTATTTGTTTTTCTTATACTACTTCATAAATAACTTCTTCACATTCTTCTTCAGCATTGTTCACCTTGACATATAGACTTTCGTAGTAGACTAGTAATTAAATATAATTTTATTCGTTTTTTATTACAATTGTATTTTTATTACAAAATGTGACGATCTGTTGCGATGTCGGTTCGAAGACGAGTATCGATGGAGAGCGATTACGCTCGTCGCGAAGATCAGAATGCGATCGTTACAATCAAAAATCACACACCTGTCGATTGAACGCGTCCGGCATGGTGAATGTGGACGTTATCCAGCAGTAAGTATTGATGACGTTCGTGGGCAGGCCCTGGACGATGCAAGAGATCGGGTTACCGACGTATTGGGTGGCCGTGATCAGCAACGAACACGTGAACAGCAGCACCGTGGTGAAGTGGTTATGCATGCGAAACGGCACGGAGTCCGTGATGATCTCCTGCCGCTTCAGATACTTGCTCAGCCCTCCCAGTAACTTATACATGATCGCGTCGGTGTGTCGCTAATGAGCTACGAGGACGGCGTCCTCCTGGACGAAGGGCAACGACGAAGACGTTTTTCTGAAAACGAGGATCACCTCGATCGCCGCCGTTGTTGCCGCGCGCCGGCACCACCTCTACCAACACCACCAACACCACGTGCGATTCTCAAGTGCGCGAGGTCACCTCTCCTCTCGGTGCGGCTCGAATTTTTATGAATTTTAACGGCGGCTCAGGATCACGAGGACGTACCATCAACCGGCACTAACGAGCGTAGCTCATCCACCGCGCTCTCGCACGAACGAAAGCAGCAAAACGAAACGAGAGAGAGACACGAGCGTGCACGGTTGTCCACGCGGCGTGCCTCTCTACCTCCCTCCTTTTTCCTCCTCCTTCCGTCCCGATGCCGTGCCGCTTCGCCTTCCTCTTCTATTGCCCCCTCTCTCTTTGTCTCGCTTTCTTTTTCCTTCTCTCTCACTCTTTCTCTCCCTCCTACCGTGCCGTTCTTTTACAGCCTCTCTTTCTCTTCGTAATTCTCTATCCCCGCCGGGGGTCCTTCTCTCCCTCGACTCTCCGTACGAGATCGGTCACCGAACCACGCTGGACGAGTTCCCGACGAGTCCTCGACGTGTTCCAGTTCTTCCTGCGAGAGATCGCAGTCCGCGTGAATCATTTAGCAAGCGAGTAATAAAAGCGCCGTTGCGGCAGAGGGGGGAAGGGATAGGGGGAGCACGAGGTGCAGATCTTGGTCGCTCTTTTCGCTACTTCCGTTTTTCTCGAACCCTTCCTTCTATTCCCGACGCTTCCACCTCTTCTCACAGTTCTGCGATAGCCTCCTCTTAGTCTTCTCTTTCTCTTTGTCCAATTTTTTCGATTATTATCCTTTTCCACAATCTCCTCGGTAAACCGAGGAATTCCCTATACAGTTATCTCAGCAGATTTCCCTCCCTTCATTAATTATCCATGAAATTCTCGCGCGTTCCGAATACGCGTAATACATGCGGCGTCGTACGCTACAAGGATCTTCCCTAGCGACCCCCGTCCTTTCTCTTCTACCTTTAGCGTCTCGATTTCTCAATCGATTACCCTCGATCTCCTCAAACGATTCTTCCCATTCGCGATCGCCCGTTGACGCAAAAAGCTAAGACCTTGTCGTAGACGTTCCCTTCTCGAGGACGCGAGATTTTCCCCCCTCTTGTCCCTTCGATACTTCGCAGTACTCGCACCAGCAGAGCTACCACGGTGCTCCGGTGAACACAACACGGCCGCACACCGCCGTCGCGTATCGAGGAAGCGACACTAACTACCAACTGTCAATCGCGCCAATCCCCCTCTCTCTCTTTCTCTCTCTTTCTCACTCTTCCTCCATCCCCCTTCCCGACAAAGTCGTCCCCTCCTTCGTGCACGCACGATGCGAAACAAAATTGTGCAGCGGTGAGGCTCGCCGCTTTAAGTGCCCCGTCTTCTGTTCCTCTCTCGCGAAGGAAATAAATGCTTCCCTTTCCCCTCACGCGAAGTCTTTTTTTTCTCACAGAACTACCGTGAGACAGCCGCGGCACAAAGTGCCGGTGTGTGGCGTGCGTACGCGCGCACAAACATGGTACTATCTTGAGCGACAACTGACTAGAAGTCGCGGTTGTTTGTTGTGTCGTCCAGGGGAAGGGACGCAGAGGACGGCAGCGGGTACAGCGAGGGTATCAAGGGACCGACAGAGCGGCAGACGCGTACGGTGAATGGCGGGCAGGGGGGATGGCGGTTCGTGCATGGGGAAGGGTCTCCGACGGGGAGGGGCCCGACGCGCGTCTCTCGACTCGAGTCGCTATAGTGCGCGTCGTCAGCGCCGTATAATGCGTGCCGCGTTCTCGTCTACTACAGACACTACAGTTGCCACGATCATCCTTTTTACAGGCGGCATTTGGTTCGGGGAATAGGGGACGACCCCATATATTGCCGCATATGGGGTTGCTAGCGTTGTCTCCCTTTTCCTCCTTTCCGTCCCTCTTTCGAGACCCCAGAGATTTTGTGGTTGGAATTTCCGACTCACGTGCACTTCGGGAAAAAGAGAGATAGGGGGATAAGAGAGAGAGAGAGAGAGAGCGAGGCGTGTTGGATACTCACGTGTGTTGTACGTTTGTCGAGTCATTCTACTACATTAAAACTTGGTATGATGCAATACACATAGTAATTTGTAGATATCGACTAGGACGTTTCGTCCAAAACGTTTTCATCGATTTCTGAAGCGTCTTGTCTGTTAGAAAGATATCCCATCTCGTAAATAATAATAATAATAATAATTGTCTTGATTATATAATAATAATTATATATATATGTATAATAATAATAATCTTGGAATAATTGAATCAAAATATCTTGTTGTATAAGGTTTTGTCAGACTCCAATCTAGTTTTTTAATCTTGGTTGGGATTGCACGTTATATAATTAAACATTTCGTGGAAGTAAATTCAGCCGTTCGCGATTTTCAATCAACAGCAACCTTTGTATTTGTCAACGACGCGTAAAAACATTGACGAGGATGGTCGAAGATAAAGTGGAGAGACGCGCTAACTGAACTATAAAAAAAAACTTATAATGTTATCACACGCATATTCGAATTGTTGAAGCGTACAAATATATCTGACGATGCCGGAAACGCAATAATTCGCAGTTTACCTTACCAAGGAGAATTCCATTGCTGTCGTATTTGTCGCTTCGCACAAAAGTTTCCAAAGTTTCTAAAATCGTGTTAAGAGACATGAATATTAATAATTACGGACAGAATTTTGCGCTTCTATTATTAAGAAATTTTACATTACAGAAAGTATTAGAATTTATTGTCATAATAATGAGAAATTATGTGAATCTTGCCATATTTTTCTAACTACAATATGAACTTCGAGTGTGTCTCTCTGCTAGAATGTTATGTTGTTAGAAATCCACGATTCTAATAATTTTATTTTACTTTGAGTCCGCTGTGTTGAGTCTGCAGCTACAAACAAGTCGACGGAAAATAATGAAATCTTGTTTGCCCTTGCAAGATTCTTCGTATTCCTCGAACTTCTCAGAGAGAAGCAGCTTTCCATCTTATCCTTGAGTTTTTGCCTTTACATCTGTACGCTTGTTGATATTCGAAACTCATTTGTGAATTGACGGTTCTCATTCTCGGCTTTCTTTCTTTTCGAACGTTAAAGTATTTTAAGTGAACAAAAAATAAGATAAAGAATAATTTTGAAACATTTTGTATTTGTGTTAAAAACGGTCCTTAAAATTTTTGTGTTGAATTTTTAACATATCCGAGTGTTAATTTAACATAATGTGATTATATTATTTGAATATTTTGTGTTAAATTGATATTTAACATTTCTTAGTGTAAAACATAATATAATTTATGAGTGAACAAATAACATAAAAATAATGTAGCTTGAAAAAACAAAAATTCTAAAATAAATGAATAAAAGATGAATGTACGTGTTAATTTAACACATTGTGTTAAATTTTTTAAATTAATTTTACCGAAGAAATATGCTTCTACAAATTGTTTCCAAAGTATTACATTTTTTGTATTAATTTTTACATAATGTTTGTGTTCTAATTCAACTTGTGTCAAATTAAAATTTTTTCAACATAAAAGTTTAAGTGGACCGTTTGAGACATGTGAAATGTGTTAAATTTAACATAAATTTTTTAACAGTACATAGAGAAAAATAGCAAAATTAAAAAAATTATAACATTTGTAATGTTTTAAATTTTCTTAATATTATCGCTCTACATGATTATTTTAACAGTAAAAAAACGGAACTTTTTTGCGGTCTCTTTCAAATCTCGGAACGCAAGTTTTACGTATGATATAATCTTATCTTTCGAGAATGATTCGTTATATTTTCCCGAAATATAATAAACTTTTAACGGGCTTTGTTATCTCGCATAATCATCGTGACTCGTTAGTGCTGCACGTGATGAGTAATGCGTCCGTTTGTATGAAAACTCCGAGTGTGGTCCGCGAGCTTCGGCGATGACTCATTCGCGTAAACGCATCGGAAGTGTGAGAATTACTACAGATTCAATTCCATTCATGCGAACTCGCGGATGTGTAAGGACGTCCGTAATAATAATCTATGCATCCGAGGACTCTGTTACATCCGCCGTTACGTTTTTCGTCATCTCCGCGATCGGTGGACCAGATGGGCGAGAGATGACGCAACGACAGGCAGCCCGTGTGCATCTTATGCAACGCGAATATTACACGAGTCGTTCGTACTTTTCGTTGGACTCTGTAATTTTTTCGCGCCGCTTTGCCTCGCTGGAAATAATCGTATCTTTGAAATGGATGAGACGGTTCGACAGAATGGACGTTTCGACAGAAAGCGCAATTCTCGTTAATCATGTTTTACCGTAATTAGATCAGGTAATTTAAATATTTATCTTCTATCTCGCCACCTGTTGTAGTCGGCGCAATAACGTTTGCAATCAATTATCTCGATAAATCAAATCCATTACGACATCAACACCACACGAGAGCCATGTTTTGCGCTAACTTCCTCCGTTTCTTTGCTAATTGAACCGAATACGGAAGAATCGACAGGTTCACCGCATCTTTAGTACGTCTTTAGACATCGTTATCTTAATTAACATCCGCCCACATGCAGCTGTCAACGAACCGTTTGTGGCGTACAAAACGAAAAAAAATCGCCTCCGCTTCTCGGAATTTTTCCATGCAGATTTAGAAGCCGCTATTGTTGAAACCGCCAACGCGCACAATGAGATGCGTTTGTTCCCGTGACTCCTGAACGCCTTTAAAAATTACAACTCAGCCGATTGATTCTCATCATGGCTGCCGCTTCGTCAGTTATCCTCGTTAACTGTTCATATTGACAATTGCATCGCTTCGTGTACGCGTGCAACTATGCAGTGCGTACCTTGATAATAAGTCACGGCGAATGTAATTTGTATTTTTCCATCGCGATGCGCATTAAGGATGATACATTTCATTTTAATCGATTACAAACGTATAATTGTTGCCCTCTCCAAAGATGTCTTAAATTTGCAAAAAGATCTACGTGTAAAACAATATTTTTTTCGTAGTAAAAATTGATTTCAAACAATATTTTTTCTATAGCATTTCTATCTAAATTAATCTCTTCAGTTTTGGTCGCGGAAATCATTTGGTACTGTTTCGAAGAAGCGACAATAATTCTTCGTATAATTCACGATTTTGTGAATTCTCGCATATATACGCGAATTATCTGACAATCTGTATACGAGTGAACGGACGGAATCGATCGCTCGAATTGCCATTATCTCGCAATAAGAATGGAAAATTACACACGACCGCTTTTTATTAGAGCTCGTCAAGTTCCTTCACCTCGACGGACCTTTCACTTGTATTTCTTTTTTTTTTTTTTTCGTTCGCTTTTGGTACGTTATCCGGTTAAGCATTTCGATCGGGACGACAGTAATTCGTCCCGCACACGTGGGACCACGCATTCCGATCTCTACCAAAGGTCGGACAGACCGGTTTGCGGGAGGGCCACGAAGTTGAGAACCGTTGTGACTCAATTTCGTGTCATTCGTCACGAATTCGTGCAGCGACAGTTTCTGTCCGTCTAACGCTTAAAAAATGTATTTTGACCTGAATCCAGTGAAAAGATCGACTATTCTTCCATTCTTTTCAACCTTTTTCATAATCTTCTTTTGTCCCATTTTTACGAGTCAAAACATTAGTCTATGGTGTAAAAATACTATATTTTTCCCCAAAATTCCGTCACACAAAAATATATAATATTTAGTATATCTAGTTGTATAATATTTTTTAATAATTTGTACAATATTTTATAATAATTTTACGATATTACTATTATTATAATACTATATAATATTGAATAGCTTTAAATCTGCATTCTGCAATCTGCATTTTTTTTTTTAACAACTTTTTTTGACAACTATGAATGTCATGAAATAAAGCGTTACTTCTAACATCAGAAAAAAAATACATATACGAAGCAACGTACACATAACGCACGCACGTACATTCACAATGCCACACATCTGGCGTTGTAGATAGATTAAGAGCAACCTGTTGCTCGCGTATGAGGACGTTTAATGTTTGTCGTATTAAGCGTGCAGCATGTGGTAAGAAAGACAGATGCACGTCATCGCACAAGATTGCGTATTGTTGATCGAGAAGTTTCCTTTTCTCGAACACGTCTCACGGCTCTTATTAACCTCCGGCTAAAATGATGCACGCGTATCAACACATGGATCATGAGGACTCATTCATAAGACGACTAACAAGACGGATCTTTCAAAGAGTGTCTATATTAGTGCATTTGCGAGATAAACGGAAACGAGTATCTTTTAAACTTACGATGCGCCGGAACGCGCAACATACGCATCGTGCCGCGCGATCACGACGCGCAATTCGTGCCGACACATCCGTCGTTTTTATGGTTTTTAAAAATCGTAGATTTTTATCTTCTTTACGTGAAGACGATTCGCGCCGCACACGGCATGCAAATATCGCGCGCGCCCTTGCGACGTATCGCACGGATGCATCTGAATTTTCTCACGAAGATCCGGTGGATGTGTGGTAATCGTCGAAAAATGAGGCGTATTCCGCATGGCATCCACGTGTTCGGCACTCAACACGACTCCCGCAAGTCACGCACGTCATCGGCATATATTGACTGCGGCTGTAAACGCGGGCTGTACACGCCTTCGGAAAGTCACCCCTGTTAAGGAGTCTTGCTAAAAATTGATTAAACTGTGATTCAAAACTGATTCGGGTCAAGTAAATTTTCGTTTCTATCATAACGGCGCGTTGTAAGTTTAAAAGATACTCGTTTCCGTTTATCTCGCAAATGCATTAATATAAACACACACTCTTTGAAAGATCCGTCTTGTTAGTCGTCTTATGAATGAGTCGTCATGATCCATAAATGTCGATACGCATGCATCATTTTAGCCGGAGGTTAATAAGAGCCGTGAGACGTGTTTGAGAAGAGGAAACTTCTCGATCAACAATACGCAATCTTCCAATACTTACATCTTTTAAACGCTTTTGAATTATAAAAGAATTTACAGTAAATCACGCAGAAACAAGGCATATAACATGTTTTATTAATCACGTAATCGTTATCACATTAAACACAGAGATATAATGTGTATTTTTTTTGTTTTTATTATCAGAATTGAAATTGTAGAAAAATATATTTTTAAGAAAATATTCTTCAGATAACTATTCTTTGAATTTAATTAGAATTGTTAGAATTGTTATAGATAATTTTATAAATATTCTAAGGAATTTTATAGAATGTTTCAAAAAGATATTACACTATTTCTAAATTTAAATCAAAAGCAATAATGTTCGTTGAAAAATAGATTTTCAACTATTACCTTCTCCATAATTTTTCTTTATACTGTCAATAAAATTTCAGTCGTTAATCATTCACTACGTTTAATTTGAATTATCTTTCTACTGAGGATGGCAAGCCGAAACATTTGGAATTTATATTTAATCGATATGTAATCTAAATTATTTTATTAGCACGAACATTTTGGTTGATTGGCTTGCCTTTGATTTACATTATTTTTAAATTTTGAATTCGCTAAGCTTTTTTGATACTTAGTATTTATTACTATTTCTCCTATTTACAAAAAAAAGCTGGAGTTGAAAAATTAGAAATATGACTAAAATATCAAGACGATAACGAAATGTCAATCCTGACCTGACCCAGATCATTTAGATAACAGGACCTAATGCAATTGAATACTTATCTTGAAAAGATGTTATCCAGATGTTTTCCAAATGTTTTCCAGATTTCCTAACTGTCGTGTCTTTTCTCCTTTTCGGCGACTTTGTTCCTTTTCAAGAATAATAAGTGTCAATCTTAGAGAACGTTTCGCATATCCGATCAGTCACGAAAGCTCAAGTTACTGCACATGAGCAACACAAGTGTTTCGAGCTCAAATAAAAACAAACGTGACATTATATAAAATTTGTATTATTATATACAAAAGTTGGCAATAACTGTTGGAGCGAAGAAATTATCTCTTGGAACTGGCTGCATTGAGAAATCGTATAACTTTAAAAGATTTAACTCGAATAAGACTAACTGGACTAATCAGACTACTTTAACTAGAATAGACACTTAAAAATACACACATACACACACACACACACGCGCGCGCGCGCGCGCGCGCGTACATACGTATGTATATTTATAGAAAAGCAAAATTATTCTACTGAAATATTTAATTCGCAATTTATATATATTATTTTTTAAAAATAATATATAAATAATATATAAATAAGAGATTATATCTCTTATATATAAATTTTGAATTATAATTTTAAATAAAGTTCTCTTTTACACGACTTCTCGCACAACTGCAGTTTTGTGGGAGAAAATCTCCGAAAATTATCTTCAACATCCGGCAAAAAAAAATTCAACATCTGGTATAAATTCTCAGACTTTAGAGATAATGCGAAGCGCGTTATCTAAGTCTTCCTACAATTTCTTCTACGAAAAAATACGATAAATCAAAGAAAAAAAAAGATACCGTTAGAATCATTGTTGGCAGTATCGATTTTGACTATCTCCATGTTCATTTGCAATCATTTCGGAGGTACGGGCTCTAGACACGTGCTTCGTTCGCCTAGTCGCGAGATAAACCTCGTTATAGAGGTACCCGTCGTTTCTGAAATACCCACTACGGATATTGTGTCGATCGATCGCGACGGCTGGCTTGATCCATCCGGGTTTGACGCGAGAATGGCATAGAACAAAAGAAATAAGTGGCAATTTTTGCCGGTCCGATCGGTTTGACGTCCAAGTGCATCGACACGCAGACACAAGGCTTCCCGGCAACGCCTTTCTTTTTCTCGTCGTCTCTCGTCATTTCCCAACCGACAGAGAATATAATGGACAGAGTTCCGGTCGTCGACGATTCCAGCTCGTCGGTCCGGACTCTCAGGTTTCTCGGTATGCATCCGCACGAAGACAAAAGCCCGCTGTAACGAGAGCTAAACGTCTTGTTGAAAAACTTTTTGGATGAAGGATTTCGTGCGTCATGACTCATCACGTCGTGTTTCCAGCGTATGAATTTCGTTGGAATTGTTATGAATATCGAATATCCGTTTCCGAATATCTATACGTCATTATAAATATTTATTGACACCTAAATATTTATTAGCATCTTGTAAAAATCTATACATTATATAAACGCTGGGTGTTTAGTTGTAGCATATTTTAAAGATATTTAATATAATTTATGCTGATCGGTTATGCAACATCTAGATACAATTATTTAAAAAAAAAACATAGTTTTTATATAAATTTTAAGAATAAAATTACAGTCATTTTAGGCGAAAATGATTTCGTGAAGACGGAAGGTCGAAAGTGATGAATATGAAATAAATACATGAGCCTTTTGTCGATATTTACGAACTGATAAAAGATACGTAAGTGGCAATAACTATACAACTCTTGCGAGCAGCTCCGATGAGAGTATTGTAAAAGCTAAATGTACCGAACGCGCGATTGTTCGATACTAGGCCATGGCACAATTCCAATCAGAGGGGCCTCAACGACTTAACGATCCGAATTACTGTTGGGGCCTGTTTATCGGGTCAGAGCAACGTACGGACGTATTTACACGTATTTACATCGCTTGCACGCACATGTGCTCGACATACGATCGCAACGTAACGTATACACGAATATCCTTCGTACGAGATAGTTAAAAGACGATCTACCGGATAGTTATGTCATGCATGGCGCGCGTTTGGCTACAAATGCGACCCCGCGACGCACGCGAACGCATTATTCTACAATCGTAGTAAATCGCGGCTAAATTATTATACATTTATACGTAAAGAGACAATTTGACAGTGTTATAATACGCGTGTGAATGCACGCGATTGTCTGTCCACGTAGGCGCATAAAATAGCCTGCTTGCTATCCGCTTTATATCTGCATTTTTGCACGCGAGACAGCGATCGCGGATGTAATGGCGTAAAACTTTACGATGATCGTCGCGTTGTTATAAAGTCACGCGCAATTGGAACAGATTTATCCGATTTATCTGTTAAATTATCATTGGCCTTCTGTCGAGGTTTTCGTAAAAATTCTATGGCATTGTGCAATTAAAATATTAAAATAATACACATTACAACTTGAGCTCTTCTCAAAATCAAGATAGAACTTTGGCTTTTACTAGACTTTTAAAAAATTGATCTATTTATATATGTCGTTAATTTTTTCGACCGAAATCGATCTCTTGAAATCATCACCTATTTACAGAGAATTATTTAGGGAGTTTTAATTTTATACTCGTGCTCCCTCACGGGAGAATTATTGTCAGAATTAATGTTTCCCCATTGCTTCTTCAGCATTGCTTCTTCCTGTTCCACGTTTAGCGGCAAGATCTTGAAACGCGCGTGACGTTTGTTCTCCAGATCCTCCGCCAAACTCTGAAGGAGTTCCTTGAATATATAATTGTCCAAATTTTTTGCAATGTAATAGAGAAACAACCAATCGCCGAAGTAGTACTCGTGAGTGACCTTGAGTACGTTCCACGGATTGTACTTTCCAGGGCACGCCATGGAAAACACGAGCTTGTTGAATGACGTACTTCTGCAAGTAAAAAAAAAACCACAATAAAAATCGCTCGCCCGCGGCATCGCAATCGTGATCTGTCGTCATTTTTATATTAAAGAGTTCTTATCGCGGTGCATTAACGCAATTCCTAATCCGTTTTGTATATCTTTTCCTACATCATTATATGATATTTTTAAGTGGGTATGTTTTTAGATTCAGAGTAATAATTAGTTAAAAAGTTAGAAGTTAAATAATAAAATTAAAAAGTTAATAACTTGTAACTTAGTTATTTTCAAATGAATTAACTTTCAATTTCAACTAGTTATTTTAAACATATTTATAAACTTTTATTAACTTTTATCTATGTATAACAAGTTAAATTTTTTTGTCTCTTTAGATGTTATTATTCTTTTCTTCTATAAAATTTTGGACATTAGATAATGTTAGACAAACGGCATTAGATAATGTTAGACAAGCTTTTGTATTCATCACGATTGTCGTTATGGTCATGGTGATTTTGTTACTTTGAATGAAAAGAAGCAAAGATTTTTACTAATGACTGTGATGATTTAAAAGGAAACTTAAGCGACAAAAATTTTTTAATGATATTTCTCTTAGAATTCAATAATTATTTGTAATATGTATTCTATTATATATTATGCATAATTATAATTAGCATTATGCATAATTATAATAGCAGTATTTTAATGTATTTTTATAGTATAATATTATGTACTTTACGTTATAATTTATTAAATATAGCAGATATGCTATTAAACAGTAGTATTGCTTCTATAAATAGAAATAGATAAAAATTAGAAATAGATCTCTTTCCGGAAGAGATACAGATGAATATTCCGAAGCAAATAGAAAAAATCGTAATAAAATACTTTTTAATGAAATTGCGAGGTATACGGATTATTTTTGCGTAGAGATTACTTGTGCAAACGATGCATATGATTTATGATACTTGTAAATTCGTCAAACGAGAGAGCAAACCAATGAGCGAGTATCACGACGAAAATTTATAAAGCCACAAAACGTAACACGCTGACGGCGGAAAAATATGTGGAGACCAAATTTAGCAACCTTGCGTGAAGGATCATGGTCAGTAGTCTCCAAAGCAATCCCAAACCGGTTATCACTGCCAGCACAATGAACCAGAACCAAAGGACCGTATAGATCTTCTCGTTAACGATGTTCAGTGCCATCACACACAGCGCGTCGTGCTTTTGTATAGTACCAGAAGGGCCGTACTTATGAAAAATGCATTTGGTTACCTAAGAACATGATTGGTATATCCAATTGAATACAATTGCGTCAATTAAATGAAAAATATCGATTTTGCTCAGGATTATTGCCCAAAATTTGTAATTAATAATTAAAGCTGATAAAACTTTAAATGCTAATAAAAATTAACAATCAAAGAAATTTTAAAGGAGAAGGAAGAGTCACAGATTTTATTAATTTCGGTAATCAGAAAATGTTTGATGAAAATTTTACATTTCAAAACAAGAATTCAAAATGTTAGATGAGGTTGCATCATAAATGATTAATGATGATATCAGATTATAATAATTTATGAATTAACAATTCAATTAATAATCTGATAGTATTAATTTAAACCTATGTAGCATCGATTATCATCATAAATATAGTCATCGATATTATCGATATATAATTTATATCGATAATCATGTTAATATTTTTAGAAACAATAATATCGGCTTTAATAATAATATATTGGATATAACAGAATATAAAGATAGTGAGATATTGGAATTATACCTTTGGGAATATTACATCGAGTGGGTCCATTTTATCCTTAGATACCGGCTCGGAAACCAACCGGCCGAGACTCAGGAAAGCTCCTCCGAGGAACCAGTCGGTCAAGTAAATTTGCATGATCACGTTTATGAAATTTAGGATTTCGCAAAAAGCCAGACCGTATGCCCACGGACGATTCAAGTGCAGGCGGTTTATGAAGCCGGTGCGAATCTTTTGTATCTTCTCGTCGCGCTCTTTTTTCGACGGTACCTTTATGTTATCGTTCACCTTGATCTCCGTTTCACTTAATAACAAAGATGCCTTGTGCAATCCTGATACCAGTATGCTTAATCGGCCGCCTGAAATCAAACAGTTGCAAAAAATCATGACGCGCAGTTCTGTAAAAATTACGACGAGCGAATCTGCGCGCAGTTTTCGGAATGCTGCCCGTAACAAACCCGCGAAGTTCCGACTCGCGGATGTAAATATGGATGCGTTCAGTCGAAAAAGCAACTTAATAAGGCGCTTTGCGCTAATTAAATTATATTTTTAGATGTAGAGGAACAGTCCTATTTCGATTTAGATTTAAAAGTGTAATCCAATTAGTAAGCCGCTTTTTCTGCTGAACGCAGCCGAATACAACGGGATGTTTGAATATTCAAATAGCGAAGAATGTCCGTCGAACGCCTTCATTATGTAAATTACGTATTACTATTCGCCGACATTACAAAGTAATTTTGCGGATAGCGTAATGTTACGTTGTAAGTGGGACACTGTATGCAGGTGTTGTATGATTAAATCATGACGGCGAGAAAAGATTAATGATGATTAGCTCGCCGCTTGAGATAAACGCGCGCGGTCGTAAACGTCGCGCGATACGTCGACGGGTAGCCGAGACGCGAGTTGGTAACGACCTTCCGTTTTCCGCCATAGGTAGTGCGGCAAGTAAAAGAGGAGCGCCTGGAAGAATAGAATGAAGGGCACCCATTGGTAATAAGCGTGGTGTATGACGGGGTCGTCTTTGGCAACTGGTCCAACGCCGGGATGCGGTAATTCGCCCTGCAGTACCGCGGTGGCATTCAAATGCTTCACCTGAAGAATTGAAAAATCATTGATAATAAGAAGCATCTGCTGGAAACACTTGTACTCCGATTTTTAACTCTCAAACGGGAAGGGAAAAAGATCTTTACAATGCCAATAATTTCTGGAGTCACAACTTTACTTGGACCTTTGATTTCCGTACTTTGTAAAGTAATAAACACCCGCAGTATATAAAATCACTTTATTGACAATAAAAATTATTATATTAAAATGATATGGAATCAATTACATAGTTTATTTTTGACAGAATTTTAGACTTACCACGGTATATGTGGACATGAAAAAGCAAAAGGTCTCGATGACGTGAGATGGTACCCCAGAGTCGGCGACGCATCTTTTCGAAATAACAAGAATCTATTATATTTTAGGGAACGATATTCTATTGCTTAAACCTCCTCCTCCCAATAATAAGTAATTATAAACAATTTAATACAATCAAAAAATTATACGATTACCGCGTTGTATACCTTATATGTTCCCCGATAAATTGTCGGGAGGTGACCAGAATGCAAGCAACGAGAAGCAACAGAAACGTAGCCCTGTAATGTAATCTGAAAACTACTTTTCCCCATTTATTATTACAATCTGAAAACTAAGCACGCATTCTTTTTTTTTACTTATCTAATATCATAGATTTTTTCTTTTTAATAGTTAGCTAATATTACGTATCAGACGTATAATGTTTTTAAGCCACGTTACATAAAAATAATAACTAAGCGATAATTAAATTTATGCGATTAATGACACAGTGATAAGAAAATTTTTCCAATCGTACATCGTTAATTTCAATTACGTCAAAAATAATTATAGCACATGTTGTATTCCGACATACACTGCCACTGAAAATCATAGAGAACATGTAGTGTTAGAATGGAAATATCTGTTACCGATATTGTCAATGGCTACCGAATGATTGACTTTGAATTTGACGTGGTCCTTGAGGACCGAGAAAGCAGCGAGCACAGTGCCGGGCGCCATATCGGCCGATTTTTCTTTACCGGAAGCGAAAAATTAACGTTCCTATTGCCCGAGCACAATAACTTGCGAAGTTACGAATTCGCGTTCACTTCGCGTCGGTGATACAAAACGGTGAATTTGAACGCATTCGATGAACTACGCGACTGCCGAGATATCCGCAATTTTGTATCCAGATTGCACGAGCGCGACGATCTATAGTTCACATAGAGTACCGAGAATGTACTGAGAATTCGAAAGCATCACTCTTGTAATCGTTATCAGAAATGACGATTACGTAGTACTTTAGACCACAAAACTTGGTATTATCGAGAGAGGCAGCGTTATTATTGTTAAAATGTTCCATTCGCTCAGATAAGAGCAGATAGCGCGCAATTGACGCGAGAAGGCATAACAGCGAGTCGAAAAAAATAACGAGTCTATAGTACTGATTCATGATTTTGACGACATCCTCTTGCGGAGAGCGTGGATGAGACATCGACCTATGATCCAGTTATTGTATCTATCATCGCGAAAAAACTCTTGAGCTGCGGATAATTGAACAATGAGTTTCAATAGGAAAAGTGTTTGCGAGAAATAAATATCTTTCTCAAAATATCTTTTCGACGACTCTTTTTGTAAAATTGAAAAAAATGACGTGAGAATACTTATTTAAATATATTGATTATTTATTATTTACGTGATTATAGTGATTTCAGAATAATAAATTTTAAATTTTATAATATATAGCGTTGTAAGAATAATTTGAAAAACATACGATTTTTTTATGCAACAATGTTTGCATTATGACTCGTGGAATTTCATTCGTGAAATCCAATTAAAATTTTATATTATTTATTTGCAAACATATATCATTCCATATATGTCAAGCGGACACTTTATAGTTATTTCCATGAAAAAAATTAGATTTATTATTTTTCGGAAACAACGTGTGAAAATATGATCGAACCAATTATAAGTTATTCTGTCCGTCAGTATAATTAAAAGCACATTTTATATATAATAGCTATTCCATAAACATGCTAGATGCAAAATATAGCGCCGTTAATATTCATTCGGTCTATAATGAGTTTTCGCAAGACAGCGAATCGCCCACAAATTACGGGTAAGTGCCGACAGGAACGGATCATCGGTTTTAAAATATGAAGTTAATGATTTCTTGAGACCGTAAAAGAAAGTACGTGCCACGAGAGGCTCTGATTATGTAATGTAAATAATTTAAAAAATTGATAAATATTTTTTAACAAATTTATTGTGTGAGATCTTTTGAAAGCCGAATTATCGATTAGAATAGTAAAACACAGGAATGTAAAGCTACATAATATTAAAATATTTTCATGTAACGTCTTTTTGTACAATTTTTATTCGTTAAGAAAATCGTTAAGAAAATCGGAGCAAAGTTATTAACGCCAAGCACTTTCACTGTAACATATAATATTTATGTAGAAATATTTAGCAACTTGTCGCTAAACAAGTCGCTAAACGAGCTCGTTAAGCGCTTTCTCGTTAAGTGCTTCCAATTTGCAATAATTTGTACGGACGTGTTAATTGTCGTAATCTTAACCCTTAACACAGAAAAGAATAGCATTTCGCTACGCCGCGCGCGTACAACGGTAAAGGTTTTTCATGTAGCTCCGTCATCATAAAAAGATCAGTTTTCTCAAGTCTGCGTCTTTTGGTGTTAAAAAAACTCGACGCATTCTAAACTCAAGCCTATCTGGTTTCTCCGTGCAGCTCCGTCCCTGGATGGATTTGGAATTGGTGCCGTGTACGGCAAGCGAGCTATGCTGGCCGTGCCGGACGATGGAGACCAACTGTGGCGCTTGCTCGCCGTACGCGCGGCACACAACGTAGACGTTGAGCGTCGACGTGGACGGGCGAGGACAGGAACCCTTTCTTTCGAGGACTCGTTCGTTCTGCCGGCGGCTTGACTCGCCGGGGCCAATGGCCGGTCAAAGTCCCACCTTCGACGTTCGCCAGCTCTGCCCCCTCGCCTCGTTCTCCTCGCGCGGCTGCATCGTGCTCTTTGCCGGTGTAGCGGTCACCCTTGGCGGCCTCCTATAGCTGGCCGTTCCCCGTGGTACCTCGACGTCCAAACTTCTTGCACGTCCGACGCTCATGAAAGGGGGGGCCGTCAAATCGGAGCGGCGTGCTCGCCGCCGACTCGTCGCGGGTATCCGATTGCCAGACCCGCTTGGGAACACCGTTTCAGAAATAAATCCTACCTCGCCGATCGATCAACGCTGATCGTAAATGATGAAAACGAGGATGATTAATGATCACGCGGACGCGTTATCTAAACGTACAATTGATCTTGCGATGGAAACTCTTTTTCTCCGAAGAATGATAAAAATAACGCTTTGGAGAGTGACGATGATACTTGGATTCCCGAATCTCTTACGCAACACCTTTATTTCAGAGTCAACATTCGGAATTCTTGGAACGAAACTGAAGAATCAAGATGTATTCTGCTCACAAACTTGGCTCTGGGAATGACAGGAATTTCAACGTGGCTATAAGTGCCATCGGATTAGCAACTGACACCTTACAAGCGCAGGAATATGTAACGCGTCCAATGGGCACGTACGACTCGAGTTTCCTTTGTGTACCCGCGTATCGTACCGTAGCTAGATATCGTTTCGTTCCTATGATTCGCTCGTTAATAGCTGGATTTGTAACAGGAGCTCGCTGTAGGAGCTGAACCACGTTCGTCGAGAATTCAAAGAAGATCTCGCAATTTCAGTTTTAATTGATGACGGCTACGGTGCACACGCTATTCATGGATTATTCGTAAATTAACTCGCGAGAATCAATGAGATTTCCTGAAATACGATGTATTCGTCTTCGTGAATAAATAATTATCGTATCTTTCGACTTAGTCTATTAATCAATGATGCGTGTGTAACGCTTGTTCCGGGGGCATAAATCACAATCAGAATATCCCATGCGTTATATCTCTTTCGTCGCCTTAATTAATACCTTGAACGGCCGAGCGAGCAAGTCGCGAACAAGAGCTGTCGAGCGAACGTACATTTAAGCCGCTTGAGATTAATTTATTAGATTATTTCTGTCCACTGCTTCTCTTTGTCTCTCTGAATTTTAATCTTCGTTGTTTACTCGCATCACGTTTCGCTGTCGCGAGCATATACGAGGATATATTAATTCATCGTGTAATGGCGGATTCGCTCGGGGCCTCGAATAACATGCGATCTTCAAATTATCGCGTAATTGTATATATAGCTCCGGTTTTTTAAATTTTGTATAAATATAAAATATGAAATATCTCGTAAACTATTCATTTTGTGGTAATTGTATCTTAATATTTCTATGCACAGAATAATGAGATGAGTCGATTGGTATTAAGAAAATACATAATTTTTCCAAAAAAATTATGCAATTCATAATATACAATTACATACTTTTTTTGAAAGCAAACATGTGTTCTTTTTATATAAATTGATTCATCTCATTATTTTGTGAATAAAAATATTAATAATTATCAAAAAATGAATAATTTATAAGGTATTTTATATTTTATGTCAAAAATTGCTGGAATAAAATGTAAAATATCTCGTAAATTATTAATTTTTTGATAACTTTACTTTAATACTTTTATATGCAGAATAACTAAAGGAATCATATTATGTAAAAGAATCAAAAATTTCATTCAAAAAAATAGCGATGACCCCCATGTGAAAAATTAGTTTCTTCGAAAATTGATTTTACCATTAATCTCAGATCTCAGACATCCTGTATAATATGTATGATTTTATACATGACTGTTTTGTGTGTGTGTGTGTGTGTGTGTGTGTGTGTGTGTGTGTGTGTGTAGCGCGCGCGCGCTAATAATCTTTTTTACTATCTTTTTTACTGTCTTTTTACCATCTTTTTTACTAAATAATAATAAAAAATATTTTTTGTCTCCAGCGTGAATCTCGTTCTCCACTTAGAGTGTTGCTAATAAGTTTTCCTTCTATTTAACTCTATTAACAGATTCTCCTTCCAAGAAAACTCTAATGTTAGGTCTACAATGCGAATCTCAGACTCATTTAGAATCGCAAAAGCGATTGCGATAGCCAATCAGCGATCATAAATAGTACTATGACGCTTCTTATTGTCATGATCGCTCTTGCGACTTTGAACGAGTCTGAGACTCGCATTGTAGATCTAATATCAGTTTTCCATTAAGAAAACGGTAGGTTCTTCTTTTAAGAAAATTCTCGCTAGTCTTACTCACGCTCTCCAAACACGAGCGAACTCGACTTACGTTGCTGTCCGATTTCGAAAATGCTGCTCGTCCAACGGTCACATTACACGTGCAATGTAACGTGACCGCCACCGCTTTATTAGTCCGATCTGGTCGTTAACGTCAGATTACTGTCTGCTCGCTATGGTATGCGAGTCGGCGAGACGAATCGTCATAGAGATGAACGTTTTCCTTCGGGATAAATACAACTCGGCACGCGTGGAGTCAGGCTGCGTGTAACGAGCGCGTTATTGTATAACGCAGCTCTCTAATTTATTACATGTCGTTGTGTGAATGCCCTTTCATGAATGCCCATCGAGGTAATGCATATGACGTCACATCATATAATCGATACGTAAAATCGCCAATGATGTATTAAGATACGATTACAGTGAATTCTTATTGAACGAAAAATTAAAATAAAAAGATTGGAATATATTAAAATCATTTGACAAATGGAAATACATAATGTTTAATTATAATATATATATTGTATTATTCTTAATAATAAAACAATATATCATAATAATAATTGTATAACTTTTAATGTATTGTACACTACTATATGATTTAACATATTATCGACAGAATAATTATTAATTCTTCCTTCTTTTTACTAATTTTTGTATATACGTTTTGTTCAAAAAAGTTATAATTAATATTATATTACAGTCCTCAAATTTATGTGTTATCATATTTCATGTGAAGTAGATTAGATAATTTTTATCAAGAATGGTATGGTAAGATATAGCTAAACAATTCCAAGTTTTTATGATAAAAGCCGTGTTTCCTATAATACATTGTCATATCATTTACAACGCTTAACGTATGACGGCCGAATTTAATCGACTATCTTTGTGAGTATCCTGCATTGTGATATTCTATTTTATAAACAAGAAGAGAGAATACAAATTAATTTTCAAGGATATAATGTAATTTACATGTTATTATAAAGTATATATATATACATAGAAATATAAATATATATAATGTATATATAATATAATTTATATAGGCCATGTTTCAATATACACTGTCACTTTATGTATACCATAGATTTTTAGTACTGGTAGTATATATTAGAATATGACCATAATATACAACATATTCATCTATATACATAAAATATATATTATATTAATTATATATGCTATATTATATATATATATATATAAAATATATAGTAAAACATATAATTATTATAGCATATAATTAATATATCTAGTTAATTAGCTATATCACTAATTAATACAGCTAATAATATTGACAGTTGTTATTTAGGCGTTACGTAAATTATTGCATTACTTATATAAAAAATCAAACCCATACAAAAAGCTCGTTAACGCGTGCTAGCATTTCTATCTTGCACATTAAGATTCGTCGGCGGAGTTTAGTCTCGCGGGTTCCCCCTCGAAATGACGGCCAATTTCGTTGTCATGCGGGAAAATGTGCTAATGCGGTTCAAGTGCAATAACGTACCTGATGATCGCGAGAGGGAAGCGATTCGCAATTGCTTGGGCCTCGAGAGCGTAACGCGCGACGCGCGCTCCGGGTCTCCCGTTTGTTAATCGCGAACACGCACGTGCAGAGGTCCTCCCCTCCCATCGTTAACAGGGCCTCAACACCTACGCGTTTGTGACACGATGCGTAATGAAATCGGCAGCTGTGTAGATACGTAGGAAAACTAAGGTCGCGACACGTCGTCTCTAATTTTAGGGGCAGCCAATCGTACCGCCTGTGTGATCTTTACGACTGTCATTTGCTTCTTAATTATTGCATAATGTTATTGCCGCTTCTGTTAATTGCCGTTCGTTGCTTTGACGGTTCCGCGATATGAATTTAGAATAGAAAATATTGACACACGAAATGAATACGCAAACATACTTACGTGATAACATAATACATAACCATACACAAAAAACCCATATATTATGTCACTTTGTTACATGTTTATTTATAATTTCAAAATTATTTTATGAATATGGGATATTTTTGCGCATTACATAATTTCCAAGTATCGTAAAAACAGAAAWAAAAAAAAAAAAAACAATGTAGTATCAATACGCTCGAGCATCAAAAGCATTTTAGCTTATCTCTATTTATCCGTCTTTTAATGTTAAATTTAAAACGATTGCGACGGATAAGAAAACATTCTCCATATTTTCTCAAATTAACGGTGATTCTAGATTGAGACCTTATAATTGAAGCGTTCAGTTATCACTTATGATTAACCAATTAAGACGTATCATTTTATCTTAATCGCTCGGAAAGTGGATTCCAACAAACAAGTTTTCCTTCCACACCCACGCCTTTACTTACCATTGACCTACAAAAGTCGCGCGCTCATTGCGCGAATCGGGCAAAGAGACGAGGTCGTCGAAGATGAAAAAAAAAAAAGCGAATTTAAGACAAACTTGATCGTTGCTTAATCGTTGATATTTATTAGTTTAACTTCACAAGAGAAAACATTTCGTATTAAAATATATATATGTATACATATATATAACATTAGGAGGGCAGTGTTCTCTGGCCGCACATTCGAATCACGCGGTCGAAGAGCGAAGAGACGATAAGTAAAAGATACATATAAGAATATAATTTCCTTACGTGACCCGGATGCGGCGACGTGTCCTTGTTCTTCGAGTGTGTGCCGGGTAAGCACGGTGCCCTTTTCTCGGACTTGCTACATTATTCTTAATAGCGACGATCGGTATTAGTGACCGGTGCAACTTCCGGTGCGAGATCTCGACACGGGGATGACCCGCACGCGTCCTTGCGACGACGGCGATGATCGTAAAGCCCGTTTTTCTCCCGACGTCTGTAGGAGACGAAAATTCGCCGGAATTGCACCGATCACGGATAACAAAACACCCGTGACGACATTCGTCGTTCAACGCCGACGACGTGTACGTGATGTACAGCTACCGTTTCTTAAGCCCTATCGTCATATCGCAGATAGCAATATTATCTTTCCTACTCCTACCTATTCTTATAAATATCGTCGATATACATCAATGACGGAAAAGATAAAAAGAAATTCTAATGTATAAGGAAGGCAACATGTGTCTCATATGTTTATCGATTAATGTGCGCGGTTCTCATCGACACATTCGAATATGCTATACTATTCATCTATATATTTCGTGTACCTCTCTTCTCTTCATCGAGATATATATTTATTCTATATATGCATATTTATTTTCTCTTATCACTGTTGCAGTAGGCGCGAGAACGCGTACTTGGGCGACCCCTCTCCCTATCTTTTTTTCTTCTCCGGTTGAACAGAAATCGGACAAAGTAATACATGTGTATTGACGGCATATGATAGCCTGTCTACTCGTCACGATGCACCTACCGCTGAAAGCGCCGTAAAATCACGGAACAAAAGGAAGCGAGAGTTCTTATCTACGCTTGGCAGGATGCAGGCACTTTTGGTTAGTTATACGGCGCATGATTCCGCTAAAACTATGTATATCTCGACCTGAGAATACACGTCCGAGAATATCCGCCTCTACTCGATCGTGCAGATAAATATTGCTTGCTCAGTTTTATTTTCAACGTAATTTTCGAAGTCTCGAATCAAGCCTGATCAACGGAATGTCGGCGCATTTTTTCGCGAAAATTCATTCCTTTTTTCTCTAGAATTTCATCTCTATTAAATTTTCAAAATCTTTCGAATTACGAAGATTACGAATTTCGCGAATAACTTTCACAGAGCGAAAAGGGACGATAGAAAATGTTGATTTGTTCGTTCGAAAACGGCAGTCTTTTTTTACTGGAATGTCGATTACACAGAAAGGAATGCACTTGTACCTAACGCTAATCAGGCACTTACTGGGCGCACATGGCGAGTGTCGCGGTCAATTTTAGGAAATAACATCGAAATGATGAAAAACAATGACGACTAAAACAATATTCATTATCGCAACGGAAATAAAGCGAGGCAGAAGGGAAGAAACGCCTACGAAAAAGAGAGAGATGTATATAATATTATGCGGATCCTAACTCCTCCAACTGAAGAGGGTGACAGGTTGAAGCCTCGGGAGAAAGTAACGCGATACCGGGCAACAGCGTTGCGTTCATCGTTAATAATAATTCTATCTCGCGTATACATCTAAAGGTTGATACAAAATCACGGCGACGTGGAGTGTTTCGATTACCTGGCAGTCTTACTTTGAGCATAGATCTCTCGTGGAAATGTTCTAGATGGCAAAGAAGCGAATAATATAAAATCGCGTTTTTCTTCTTCTCTAATAATTCTTAGCGCTATAGCGCTACCTATTTGTATATTCTACACATTTTATCGCCGAAAATAGGCGTTACGCATTACAATGATATCGGAATGTCTGTATCACATATCATTAAATCTACATGATAGCCGATTGACGTGGCCTTTAAAAATTTCTTTCTTCTTTTGAACAATGCAAACTGTAGACTTTCGCATTTGATTTCCTTTATAAGAAAATCTTGATCCAATTCTTGTGTATACTGATAAAGAGATAATAGAAATAACGATATGTCATTTACAATTGTATCGCTACAACATCAAGATAATAAAACGTGTCGAGTAAGTTTGGATCAATCGTATCAGTTTTCTAGCGAAGATGTAGATCGCGAGATTTTAGTGTCGCGCAATTCGAGCACTAGTATTCACAAATATGAACATTTGAATCCTTAAGCGTTATCTCGGTGCCGTTATCTTGATAAAACTTGGACAATCGTCTGAGCGTCATCAAATCTCAACGGGCTGTTAACTTTCCATGCTCGTATATCTGACAAAGCAGAAAGTGTCGCTGACTACGGCACCGCGGGTCGTCACGTTTCAATCTCTGTCGAATAATACAAGCGATTCGGCGTACTCGGCTCGGATAGTAATGCAACATTAGGTATTCCACACGTGAACACGCCAGTGGGACATTAAAGTAACTGACGTTCGCGCTCGCAGTTTATGTGTAGAATATACGAACGGTAAAAAGGCAGCGCTCTTCTTTTTTATCGTTTAACTCTACGTTATTGAAATATCTAAGCTATCACTTGAAAAGAATGTGATGTTGATGGACGAGTGAACTAAAAGCAAACTGCATTTCAACATAATTACATCGCGCATAAATTACTTGGCGTAAAACAATTAGGGGTGTCTTTTCTTATGCGCAGTACATTTTTTATGCAGCGTTGAAGCAATACTAATCGCCTCATTAAAAACAAAAATCATAGAAATATAGCAATGCTTGTAGCATTGCGGTTTGGTCCCTCGACGCATCACTTTTACATTGTAAGTCCGTATTATAAAAAGGAATTGGCGAAGAATATAACTTGGTCCCCTCAAAAATATACATTAATTTTACGTTGTATAAAAGAACTGACGCGCGAGATACGGCGTGATTATTATCTAGTCTATGATCTAACTTCTCGGTACTCGCGTACAAAATCGTCTTTTTTGTGCGTGCAATGACGAGACACGAAAGACGCACTTATGCACATACACACACATTCATACACGGCTATCCCTCTCTCACTCTCCTTTCTCCTCTTTCTCTCTCATTCTCTCAATGTGCTCATGTACAAATAAATTTTTTTCTCTCTCTCTATAACACACACATAGCAACCTACAATGTACATTCTCGCATATTCCTACACGCTTTTAGAATATAAGAAAGATCAAAGTGATTGGTAGCGTAAAGAAACCAAAAGTTAGATTAGGTTTGCGGGGGGGCGGCGAGCGCGATCGAGGGGAACCCCAGAGCCGCGGTGCGAACCCGAGAAACCGGTGCGGACCAGTGCGAACGCGCCGGATGCTGAATCTTTCCCGACGTGCCCGCAAATTCCCTGTGGAGAGATAAATCTCTCCGCGAAAGGCACGTCGGGTCCTCGTGCGTCCTTACGCGTTGCAGGTTGTTGCCGGTTGATCCCGCACCGAACTCGTGAGGCATAACGCTCGATATATAGAATAGAAAAAAAAAAAAAGAGAAGCAGAACAGCTGAGGCAGGAATGACTGCCGAGATAGTCGCGAACGCCGTCCCCCGCTTTATCACACGATCCAAGTCTGCAAACGAAGGCTTCCGAGAGTGCCGGGAACACTCTCCATTTTCTTTCTTTTCAAGCTCTTTCACAGGTGTTTCTCTTTCTCTCCTCATTTTCGTCGAAGGACAAATCCCGTCCTCGGGGACGATCGTTTCGTACAGCAAAGCTCGAAAATATGCGGGCATGCCGCGGCGCGACAATGGGAACCCCCGGCGGGCATGCGGCTCCTTCCCGCATATTTTCTTCGTTCCCGCGCATATTTCTACGAGGCAGATCGTCGTGTTCCATGTACATACCTTCCTCACGGACGTACGGGTTCGCGCGCTCCGGGTACACGAGACTCCATAGGAATGCAAGCGCGAGGAGCGTACGCACGCGCGCAGGAGCGCGGCGAGGCGCTTCGCGGAAGGCTGAATTTTTTTTATTCTCCGCGCGCGCGAAGATGACGTTCGTGACGAGAGGGTTCTATCCGCGATTGCGTGTGAGTATTTCGCTCGCAAAGTACACGCGTGGATGAAAATGATAACGGTGACACAGGCCAACAAACTGGCTTTGCGTCAAATACCAACTCAGTTTCTAATTTGGCGAAAGAATACACTTTACCTTAATTTCTTGATCGATCGATTATTAATTACATTAGTAATTACATGATAAATGTAAACAATCGATTTGAATTGTGAAAAGATCAACTGGACCCGCGTGATCGCAATTAGCTGTTCGTACGTCATGGCAAAAACGATCGGATGACTCAAACTGCCTCGTAAATATGCGAAGCAAACTTTTATGTTTATCTCGGTCGCAAGTTTCATTCATAAAAATAAAAGAGAATAATTTCTGTCTTCTTAAATCAATTTAAATTTTTATGAAAAAAAAATCGTATTCAAATGGTACATAAAGTGGAAAATATTGTATGATATTGTATGATTTAAATAAAGAAAAAACGCAATATTCATTATAAGAATCCAAAATCCGATTTATGTAACTCATTACCGTATTACGAAACACAATTCCCTAAAATAACATAAATAAACAATAGATAGTAAGATGTGTGATATCGATGCGAATTTCTGCGAGGGAATCTAGGAGTGTGCGAAGTAAAATAAATTGGACAAACGCGAAAAAACAAGTAGTATGAGCGGTATATAAAATCAATGAGAAATTCTCCACAAGTGAAAGGATTCGAAGACGAGGAGAGTTCGACGCGAAGACGAGGAGAGGCAAAGAGACGGGCGGCGGACTGCGCGCTTTGTCTTCACCGCAAACCCGAACGTCGAATGGAAGCGTGTACTCGCGCGAAAAAGGAACGGCGAGACATAAAAATCTTGGCCTAACTACCCAGGGCCCAATTGCACCAATGTTAATGCTGACTTTAGCTCGGGTTGACTCGATACTCCGTCTGAATTCTCATTCTCGAGAGGGAGCAAAGAAGCCGACTTAAATTCTACGTCGATAAAAACAGTCGCTAATTATTTATAATAGTATTAATTACATCTCTACCTTATATCTATACGTCTATTAAATTAACCACAAATTGGAAACAAAACTTGTTTTCATTAATTCCAATTCAAGCGATTAATTTATCTCAATAAACTAAATTTCGCTTTTTTATCGACGTAAAATTTTTGAATAGGATTAACATTTGCCTACGCGAGTTGTTAGTTGACGTTGATCGAATTAATTTAGAACATCCGTAACCGTTCACCATGATTTGATTCGAATCCAATGATCAATTTATAACTAATTTAGTTTGATCTTTCCTTGTTTGTATCACAAATAAAATGTAGTGTAGAAAGAATAGTAGATGACTAATTAAGAGCTTTATCAGACAATTGGTGCAATTAAGCCTAAAGACTCTATAATCCTCTGTTTTATATCAGCGATATGGCTATCCCTCTCCTTCTCTCTCTTTCTCACTATGTCTATCTCTTATTTTCGTCTCCAATCTGGAGACGATCCTACCGTTCGCTTCTTCCCTATGTCGAGCAGGGTATCATTTGAGGAAAGAGACGAGGAATCTTCCGAAGGACTTGTCTGAGAAGCGTTCCTTGAAGAGGTTCTTTCCGATCGCTTGATATTAAACGTTCTCCTTGCCTTGCAACTTGGTTGCAAGATCAGCGACGAGTTGCTTGTAAACCAGCGGATCGATGTTCTTGCCAAGCTGATAGAGGACAAACCAATCGCCAATCTGGCACTTGTCGTTGATGGTCTTGATCTGGTCGTGCGGCGAGAGACGTGAGCGCGCTCGTAGCAGCACCATCCGCAGTTTTGGACCGAGTACCACTGCCGCGCGATAGAGCAAGCTGAGACCGCTCAGAATCGACAAGATGATGAACCAGAACCAGAGAAACACGTAGATCTTCTCGTTGACGATGTTGAGAGGTAGCACGCAGAGTCCGTCGAACTTCTGCACCGAGCCAGACGCACCATATTTGTGGAATGTACACTTGGTCACCTTCGGGAACACTTTGGACATGGGATCGATACGCTCTTCCGGTTCCATCTCCGTGAACTTGATGACATCGGAGCCGTACGTAGTGAACTCACCGTCCAGGAAAAAGTCTATGAAGAAGATCTGGCCGACCACGTTGACGAAGTTCAGTATTTCGCACAGGAAGAAACGGTACGCGTAGAAGTTCTGCGAGTGCAGGTTCGAGGTGAAGTAGTCAACCAGCAATTTACGCCGGTCGCTCTTACAATCCTCGCTAACTACCGGACAATTGAGGTCCAGCACCAGCATCTTGATCCTGCCACCCTCCCACGATTTCCACAGGTAGCGCGGAACGTAGAAAAGAATCGCTTGGAAGAAGAGAGTAAAGCAGACCCACTGATAGTACTTGTGATACTTGATCTCGTCCTCGCCTTCAACGTGCGCGGCAACCCCCGGCTGTACCAGGTCCTTGCCGACGATGCCGGTTCGATCCGGGATCGTGAAGGTCGAGTAGATCCAGCAGTAGGTATCCATCACGTGCAGCGGTATCTCGTCGACGATACAGTCGATCGGGTCGCCGATGTACTGCCGGGAGGTCACCAGCAGGGAGAAAATGACCAATGCGATCACGGTGGCCTTGTAGTGCAGCCGGAACACATTATTGTCGATGCACACGGAATCGAGCTTCAGCAGCCCCTTCACAGAGCCGAACACGTCAAACATGGTGGCGGCTGTGTGTCGTTATCCTTTTTCCTTTTTCCCAATCGATTCGCCCTACGTACGCATGCACACGCGTACCGATGCGTCCGATCGCCGAACGGTCCGGTCACAAACCGAATTCGTCTTGTACAGTCTCCCGTGCAGCCTCCACGACGCGAGCGTTACCCGTCGTGCGCGTTCGAGTCACGCTCGGCAGCTTCCGCGCTTCCTCGTTCTCTCACTCGCGTAACGCCAACCCCTCGGTGGCGACAGCAGCGGCAGCGGCGGCGGCCGATCGGCGTTACGTTAATTCGTTCTGTCTCGCGTGCGCACACGTGCTCACGCTCTGCTACACCCGTACTACGCGGCGGACGACGTCGGTGATCTGCGTTCGCGCATGCAACAACGGGCCACGCTATCACTACACAACGTTACCGAGCGTCACCGAGCGGCTCTGTCGTAATGGCTGCGCTCGAGACGCCGTACGCGACACAAGCACGCGAGGACACGGCGTTCCACGAGAGCTGCTCCCTTTTCCTTGCCTCTCTTTCTCTCTCTCTAGTCCTCCCCCTCTAGCGTCCTCTCCGTCTCGCCCGCGCGCTGCACGATTCCCTCCTTCTCTGCCCTGTGACTTACAGGCCGGTCGGGGACCAAGAACTGTTCGTTGCTTCTGCAGCGCGGCAGGGAGGCTTCGTCCCCACCTACTACTCCTGCTCACCCTCCTGACGCTCTGTCCGTCCTCCTCGCTCTCCCATTCGCTAGGTAGTCTCTCGCTTTATCTCTCATTACGATCGGCGCACGCTCGGCTGCTCTCGGTTTTTCGTCTCGTGGCGCGTTCGGCAAAAATCGGCGAGTCTCGGACACCGTCGTTCGCTTTAGCGCGCGGCGACATGACTCTCGCCTGGCTGTTACCATGGCAACTGGCTACCGATGCTGCGGGAGCGTGGGATTCTCGAAGCACTTTGATCCGTCTGCATCCAGTCATGATCAGCGCTAAATCATTAATTCTATCCTTTTTTTATATCTATTGTTAGAGCTAGTAGAAAGAATAATGTCTTCGATATTAGGTAAATATCAAATATATGGAATTTATTTTCTGCATTTTTTATATCTTCATTGACTATGTTCGGAAACTTCACTCGAATGCGCTAGTACACTCTATCCTTGTTTTTCGTCTAATGATAAAGATAGAATGACACTCGAAAGTTCCGAACACAACCATTATCGGTAAAATTATTAAGTAAAGTTTAAAAAACTGAAGCAAATTTTCAATAAATAATAATTTGACGCAATATATGAAAATTTTATTGCCTGGAATATTGTATTGTATTAATATCAGTTGATGCTGACTACGAAAAATTGAATTTTTACTATCTACATTAACTGAAACAATATGTATTATTCAATTCTAACAATAGGTGATGAATCAAAACGAATTGCAAGTTAAATTCATTTCTCAAACAAGTCCCTCTCTCTTTCTCAAATATTTATATATTTTATATATTAGACTCCCATTTCAAGTCCCATCTTATGTCCTAATTATAAAAATTTTGCTTTATTAAAATATATAAAATTTCACAGAAATCACAAAATTATAAATTCTTTTTCTATCGATTTTGCACGGAATAGTGAAAGAGAACGAAAAGCAAGTAAGGAGGGGAATCGTGTTTTTACCGTATCATATCCTTGAAAAGTACAAGTTTCTTTAACGTTTCCCTCTCTGGGTCAGTGACATAGAATTATGTTCTGAAGTCTGACGTAACATGAATGAAAACAGGCGAAAAACTGTACTGTTACACCTTTTTTTTTACGCGCGCAACATTGCGTGACAAAGCGTGACGTTCGCATGACGCAATGATAATATCTTTATCCAAACGTGGTTTGTGCCGCAAAGCTCTCACGCCGTTTACTCATGACATTTACTCGGAGAGACTTACGCGGATCTTATAGCGCGAATACGCGATTACTGTACGATAGTGCTAACAATGATGCTATACTTACAATTAGTTTTATATTTAGTAAAAACGTATAAACGATCGCATTTTTGTGTTCAGGAATTTGAAAAGTCTACAAAAATCTTTTCTTCTTTGTGTGTCCTTGATTTTTCTAAGGATTTTTCTAAGAAAACCTTTAAGAAGAACTTTTCTTTTGTTCAGAGCAGGTCAAAACTAACAATAAGTCTGTAGGAAACTAAATCTATATAAGTTTTTTTCTACCTGTCTTCGACAAAAGGAAAAATTTTTGTACTAGAAGTTAAAATTCAAGTTAAAATTCAACTAATTGCTATATATAATATTCAACTAATTACTACGTTGAACTAATAATTAACTTACTCTAGTAATTAATTTATTTAAATAAAGGAAATGTAAAGTTCCTTAATTGCAAACAAGAGAAAGTCAAACGACTAAGAACGAGCAAATTAAGGATGACAAAAATAAGTATTAATAAATAATTTATTTTCTAAAAAGTTTTTTTTTTAAATTATTAGAAAATAAATTATTTAACTAATATCTAACTAATATTTATTTTTACCATCCTTAATTTGCTCATCCTTAATTTGCTTGACCGTTTGACCTTCTCTTATTGATTTATTTCGAAAATACCGTAATATCCAATGTGCCGAAAAAATATTCTGCAAACATTCTGCAAATCAATAGAATAGAACGGCTAGTTGAGCAAGTTAAAATATGCAAATATCTCAGCAATCGAAATTTGTATAGACACATCGATACCTGCAGGACGCGGAAACAAAAAATACCGCGCCGAATACGTCAGCTCGGTTGTCAATGGGTAAACACGTGCAGTTTTTGTTTTTCTACATCTCTTTCTACATCAAATAATCTTGAGAGATTTTTTTTTTATATATATGTAATAATTGAAGTGGTTAATAAAAACCAGATAATTTTTTACATAAGTCATTAATTATTTTTAAACTTCAATGTTCAAGTTGCTTTTTTATTTACGATTTTTTAGTTATAAAAAAATATTTTAGCCGACACTGGGACTAGTTAGACTAAGTTATGCTCAAATTTCCTTTTTGTAATTTTTAAGAAGTTAACTTTTATTTTTCATTACATGTTAATGATTAAAGATATATTTCATGTTTAATTTTTATTATAAAATGTTAAATTTTTAGTTTTATTTTAATTTTTGTTAATTAAAGCATATTTAAAGAGAGAGAATATTCAAGTACAAATTATAAATATTCAAAAACTTCAGTAAAGATTTGATCAATACATCTAATTCTTTTGTTATTTTAATAATATATAATCTTATTAGACAATTATCTTTAACAATCTTTAACATCTTATATGCTCAACGTAAGATGTTTTCCATTTAATGACACAAGTCGACACAAACATCGTTCTATCTTTCTTGGCATTCAATAAATAACAAAGACAGAACGATACTTGTGTCGATTTTTGTCACCAAATGGAAAGCATCCTTAATCTCGGGATAATTCGATATATCCTATAGATGGGGTACATTGAGCCTCTGATTTTTTGTATTCAACATAAATTTTTTCTTATTTATGAAATAGATTAAAGATTATAGAAATAGAATTATAGAAATAGATTAAAGACTATTTTGCTTAATTATTCAGCTAAATAAATATGCAACAATATTTTAAAACACAAATCATTCTCATTAATCTATTATTATTGTATGAAGACTTAGAATATAATAGTTTGAATTAAATGTGGTTCAATTAGCTTCTACTCTACGTTTAAAAACAACATACAGGAGTTTCGATTTATCTACAATTAATGAATATTTAAGCGTAATCCAATACGTTATTACAATAATATGTATTATTAATATAAAGATATAAATCATTATATAATGTGCAAATTAATGCGTTAATTCCACTTATCCTGCGCACCGAATCGTAAATCATTCATGATCATCGTATGCCGTTGGGTGCTCTAAATATAGAACTAGTGTGATGAAACCTGCACCTCTCTTCGCTGATTAATTATTCTTGCTAAATCTATATTTAACAGCTTGCTAATCTATATTTTACCGCTTAGATTATCGAGGACCGAGTAACGGATAGGGATACATCCTCAGCGAGACATCGTGTTCGTATATCATTATTCGCGAGTAACGTCAGCAGGATAACGCTATCTAGCTGAGCAGCCATATCGTGTTACGTCGAGAAAGCGTCAGACGTTGAAAGTAATAGCCAGCTGTTGGAGTCATCTCGTTAGGTAGGTAGGATTTTATCGGGCACGGATTCGGATGAATCAACGAGCTGTTCTGCGAAAAAGGATCTTTAACTCTGGTAACACAAAGACGGGACTATAAAAGACTCAAAGATCAAGGAATTTCAAACCGGTTGAATACGGCCGATTCAATTTTCGAAGCCGGGATCGGACAAAATAATCATTTCACTCATCCGTGAAGTTATTGATGAATTTGTAAACATGAAGTCATCCACGAAGTTATTGAACATTTTGAGCATCTGCCGCATTTCACAAAAATTGTTGAATGTTTCACGTAAAATGATTGCTTTAATCGTTACATATACAATATATTACGTTTCTTGCAGGGTCCGATGCACTTGAGAAAAAACTAGCGATAAATTGCAATTTTAATTTGAAGTTATCGTATTAATTTCAACATTTCTCGTCTTACAATTTCCGTCTGAGAGGCTTTTATCCTCTTTTTGCACGGCACGTAACTGGCACTACAATACAATTGTGCATTGATGGTTTAATATTGATACCAGATAAGGTAGTGATATCTATCTATTAATCGCGAAAAAGACAGATAAATTATATTCTACTGTGCGATAATCTGGAAATCTTACAATCATTTTTATTGATACAGGTAATCTGATTTTACAACCGTTTTTATTGATACACGTAATCTGATCCGAGAGATAAAAAATCATAATATTACGATTAATATTACGAATTTACAAATCGATATTACACGTAACGCTACGTGTGATTCCGCACGTGCTTGTGACTCGGACAGGACGGGAGTCATCTGAAATGATTTTTACAGCGAGTAAATGCAGCTCAGTCGTAGTAGTTTTCTTTACCAATCAAGAATTCATATTTA
Source organism: Cephalotes varians (assembly GCA_037157785.1). Taxonomy (NCBI): domain Eukaryota; kingdom Metazoa; phylum Arthropoda; class Insecta; order Hymenoptera; family Formicidae; genus Cephalotes; species Cephalotes varians. Next base: position 1,118,139 of record JANQDE010000028.1, read on the forward strand.
TTTTTTTATTTTTCTTTTTTTTGAAAAATATTGAATAAATTTGAATCTATATACATAATAATGATTACAAAACTAACGAATAGTAAAACAATAATATATGTACTTATTAATAATGATTTTTAATTGAACTGTAAAAAAACACTCAAAGTGATTGTTTACATAAAAAAATTTAAGTGATTATTCCCGGGTTAAGAAATATCCGGTTGAATTGATATTAATTTAAATATTCATTCTGGTTGATCTCTTCTTTGTTTACTGCAAAAAAAGAATTCCGCTATTGCGATTTTGTTTAGCATTATAACTTGAAAGTTATGTATTTCATCAACATATCTTGTTGTAAATTTACAGATGCCTAAAAATAATCAGTTATCAACTATTATTTTCTATAAATCCAATAAACTACAATATAGATTGCAATATTGCTGAAAAAAATTTAAGTATTCGCAATAACAAGAATTTTAGCTGCGTAAGCACGATTTACGACTATCTTATGCATGATTGAACGCAAACAAAGTTCGACGGAATACGTCAGATAAAGTCTCGCTGGATTTTATTATAAGTGACATAATGATTTATTACCTCTGGTTCATAAGAAAGTAATGGATATAAATGATTTTATACTTGTCACAGCATCTATACGCCCAAGGACGGTCCTGTGGCGCAACGGATAACGCGTCTGACTACGGATCAGAAGATTCCAGGTTCGAATCCTGGCAGGATCGTGAAATTTTTTTTCATTTTCTTTGCTTGACTCGAATTCATATGATTTTATTTTGAAGAGATCGCTCAACAGAAATTACTTGTAATGAAACTAGTTTCGAAAAAAAAGATTTGAATATTTCAGGTTATCTGTACTCTTTAACAAACTCTGGAGAACTAAATTTCTGGAGAGTTAATTGTTCATATATCTATTTTAAAACGAGGAAATACTATGCTTTAAAAACATTTTGAATAATAAAATATATAGCAAAATTTTCATATGTTTATGCTACTTTTATTATTGAGTATAAATAAATCTTTTTTGTTAACTGAGTTAAAGTTAACGGCCTATAAAATTAACGTAGTTGTGTTAAAAATTGCATAAACAACAATTAATTTGGTTAAAAGTTACGTTAAGATTAAATTAACTTAAGTTAAATTAACTTAAATTAAAAATTAATTTTAAAAAGCATTATTTATATTAAATTAAAATGTAATTTTTACTCTAAACTAAAGAACAATTACAATATGAATTATCGAATTAGTTTATATAATGTCTTATTTGTAAAATAAGTTTATATAAAATAGAAAGAGAAAGAAATATATTGATTTTTGCTACATATTTTATACAAAAGATTTTTTTCTTTAATTATAAAAAACTAATCATAGTCTAATAATGGTCAAAGAATTAAATAAAAAGAATTATACGAGAAATATAAAGATATAGTGTTTTGTTCGTAATTATTAGGTAGGAATTAATAATTAAAAGAATATCTATATTGCACATTATTTAAATTTTAATTAACAAAACAATGCTCTTAAATAAACTTTTTGAAACTCGAGGGAAATGCCCAAATACCTTTGTACCAGCAAAGTCACTATCACGTCCATTAAAATCATTGTGCTTTTTCTAATTGCCTAATTTTAAATTTTATAAAAAAAGAAATAAAATGTTCAAAAATGAAAAAATTTTTAACTTAAAAACAATTTATAATAAGTTAATGTATTTAATAAATTAATGTTAATGTGTTTTACAAAATAATTTGAACCAAGTTAAAAATTAACTCATTTGAAATTAACTAACAATAAGTTAAATTAAAAGTTATTAACTTTATTACTTAACTTTTAACTAGTTGCTACTCAACCTTGTTTTTAACAATATAAACAATCTTTATTTGAAAATTATGCGAATACATTATACGCTATTATGATTTATTAGCATATGAGAACTTGACCAAGATCGTTCTTAGTTTTATTTATCAATTTTAAATATTCTCATATCATTATGTGTACCTTATTACAATCTCATTATTCAATTGATCGAGAAATCTAAATATTATATGTATTAATAGCTCATAAAGGAAATGACACAAGCAGGGAAATTTTTACAATTCTCGCAATTTTGTTATTTTTTAACGTAAATAGTAATTTTCTACAAAAATTTCACATGTATTTCTTATTTTTTCATTAATTAACTAATTATTAAATATCTTATATATATAAGACATTAATTAAAGGATTAAACATTAAGACATTATTTCATCTTTAGAGAAGTAAAAGAAACCCGCTTTCAAAAAACAAAAAATATTTTATAACAAACTATAGAGTAACACTTCTATAAACATCCTGATAATATTTTTCATATTAAAGATTCGCTAAAAGATATTCGCAACATTTCAAATAATTTTGAATAGTATTTTATGATACACATATATACCTAATTTTTTAAACAATACTTTCATATTTTTTGATATAAGATCTTTTACATTATATGAAATAATAACAATATTATTATTTCTTATTATGCACTTACTTACGAAATCGTTATCACTGTTTATTCACTTTATTTCGTCGTTGCTGTTCTCATTAAAAATAGGTCGGATTAAGAAATGTCCTATCGCAGCTGCTCTCATCTCATATCTAGTGTCATGGTCACGCATATTTCCGTCGTTATCGCGAGCGCAACGCGTGTAAAAGAATACCTATTTAACGTCATGCTCGGTACTAATTGCTATCGCGCGTACTCGATGGGTCAAATAAATTAACCCATCACCGTTGATTCCTCGTTGCATGCGAGGGCCGATAGTAAGGCGCGCGTAAGCCGAGAAGGGCCATCAAGAACCACAAGAATCCGGCGGCTGTTTCAGCGTGTAACACGCCTTCGTGTCTATGCCTTCGTGTTAACGAAAAGACGCGCTTCTGCTCTTTGGACGTCCTGTGATTCAGAAATAGACAAAGGAAATGTTACAAGCTAAATATAGAGAGGAGAAAGCAGTTGATATATTTTTTTAACAGATCCGAAAATCTTTTCTATGTGCGTATAAATTTTACACATTTCAAATTACGTACACTCATTTATCAAAGTAACTTTAACTATTTTATCTTATTGCAAATCACTATGACCATATTGTCATTTAATTTTCTTGTCACAAAGTCATTATATTATTATCATTAGACGAACTTCAGAAATTTCTTATAGAATTATGATATTTTTGAACAAATATCTTAATTTCATTTGTTCAAAAATTTTAATTTATATGACACTATACGTAAAGTAATGCATTTTAAATTAGAATTGAATTAGAACTGAAAACTTTAATAAATAATGGAAGAGAATAACATTTTTCGTTTTGTATTCGTTAAAAGATTTATGTCGTCGTTTGATGGAAACTAATTTCGATTTTTAATTTTTTCTTCGTCTTTTATATCTTCAATTCCATTTCTTGTATGATTAAATTCGAAGAGGAAATTAAAGAATTCCCTACCTGTGACTTTACAATGTTAATCTAATCAACGTTTATGAGTCATGGCAACCGATCCCTTTCAAAATTCGAGGTCGGTGATCTTCTTGGTATTTCAACATGAGAATTGGTGGTTTGTCTTGAAAAAGAAGTGGCAGTAACCAAATGAAGCCAAGCGAAACTGAATTCTTGTTAATTATATTATCCATTTCTATCGGTTATGTTAATATATAATATATAAATTTTTACTAATTTTTTTTAATTTGAGATGTGTATATATATTTTGTAAAATTATACAAATATCACAATTTTATAAATTTGATTTATGAAAGAAAAAAATTTCTAATATATAAAAAAATCTCACTACTAACTTTTCATTTTTCTTTCTTTTTTATTTTTTATTTATACTATCATATTACACGTGCGCGCGCGCGCGTGTGTGTGTGTGGATGTGTGTAGCGTCTGCAGCTTTGTTTTTTAAATACAAGATAAAAATTGCTTCTACTCGTTAAAATCTATTTTTTTTATCGAGATACATTCCTGGAATACAGTATCCGGAAACTCTTTTAAATTGCCAAATGGATGGACTTCATTTGAGATCGTGTCAGTTTTCGAAATGGAATTTCGGCAATGCGACATAAACCGTTGCGACGCCGTCCGGTCGGGCATTTCTATGAATCAGCTCGAGAATTTTTGACTGCGACGGGTTTCTCTTACCTGCGGCTTGCGAGTAGGCGTCGACGCGGCACGATTCTCGATACATCAGCTGGTGCGGGTACCTGTAACCTGTAACTTCTCGCTTTCTTTCTCTCTCTTTCTCACAGACGGAGGGCAAGCGACGTGCGTGAGGATCGGACGAAGAGAAAGATTAAGAGAGAAAGAAAGAAGAGAGGGCCGGTTTTTCTGGTTTTCCACCTCCGCAACCTCGTGGTCTCTCCTGTAGTCTTCTCTCGTTACCTTCGCACAATGAGATGCGTACGCGTCTTCACGTGACCATCCAATAAACGAATAATAATATTATTATCTTTTTTAGACATTATATATTTATCAACCGTTTAAAAAAAGATAAAAAATTGTAGCCGTTAGCAACCCGGTATGCAATAAAGCATATATATTATTACACTGTTCATTATCTTTAGTGCTGCAACAATATAGCAGTAAATGTTTTAAACATTATACTAGTTTCAGCGTTCGTTTTAAGCATATTTTAAATACATTTCGAAACATAAATTTTTAAATAAAAGTTTTAATATGATTGTTTAGATATACATATATATTTATATTTATATTATATATATACATATTTGTATATATGAGAATAATTTCATGATTTATTTTTTTATTCATTCCGTATCTCGTAATCTGTAGAAAATATTTTGATCACAAATCGAAAGAAGAACTTAAAATGTCAAATGTAATAGGAAAGCATTTGCATCGTATGATCCATTGCTAATACTGATAAATTATGAGTCTATAATTGTACGTACGTATGATATTTGAATGTCGAAAGGATAAGCACGAATGTTGCGTCATTTAGAAAAATGAAATGCGAAAATATAATAAATCATGACTAATTTATGATGCGAAAATGTGATAAATCATAACTAAAATTTGTAAATAAAAAATCTGATTATTATAAAACACGCAATATTCTCTTATACTT
>JANQDE010000028.1:1124031-1172850 GCA_037157785.1 Cephalotes varians
ACAGTTTCTTACAGGAGACTTCAGACTTGTATTTAAAAAAATTGATTTCGACCAATAAAACGTGAGACATAGAGTTGCAATTAAAAAAAAGGCTATATATAACATCGCGATAACAATACGACTGACTTGAAGAAATCGATATGTTCTCATTTGTCAATGAATGTGTTTAACCGCGATAAAAGAACGTATTTGAAATCGTAGCATTACACACATTGACAGGCAAAGCCGGGAAAGTGCAGGGACTGTGTCGTGCAGAAAACAGCAGCAGTGTCTAACGGGCATTGCTGTGAGTAACGATCAGCAGCAATCACTCGCGATCATTTCCTGAAGAGTCAAGCGGCTAATCGAGGATGACTATGTCCGTACGTAATCTCGATGACATCCCGTAATGACGTTTTTTTTTCTAAATAGTGTTAAAATTAAATTTGTAGCTTTGATTTTTTTATTTAACTTTGAAGGAGCACGAGCGACTGTATACTCCGAGCGAATGGAGCAAACGATATAAATCTGGTGAGGAGCTGCTCGCGCAATTCTTTAAATTCTGCGGGGAAGGTAAGACAGATGTCAAATCTCAAATCTTTCTCAGAAATCATGGTTCTGATAAGGCTTTGCGAGATCTTCGTAGATTTTTGATATTACAATTATTACGCGTCGCAAGAAGGGCGTGTCGAATATATTATGTAATCGCTGAAGATTTTTATTGTTGCAGTGACGGCAAAGGCTCGGAAAACTGTTAAATGCGAACTTGACGTGCCGTACGGTCCTACGGAGCGCGCAAAGTATGACATATATGGTACCGATTTACCAAAAGGTATGTGTATAAACGTAATGATGATTTGATTGAAAGATAATTTCTAGGCGCCGATAATCACGTAAAAAAATTATTTCCACTCTCTCTTTTTATTCCGTATTTATTCTGTATATATCTTTATGATCATGTTTCTCAAGAAAGAAGAAAAAAAGGAGTAAAAGAGATAAGTTGATTATTTTATTCTTCATTTTATCGATTATTTAATCTCTGTGTTTTTCAGCTGCAAACAAGCTGCAATTTATTCCCAAGGTTGAAAAACTTTCACTTGCAAATTATATATCTATCTAGTTCGACTTGAATCATCTATTCCTTCGACACGTAAACAAGACATACGTTTATATAATACATGTATAATTCAATATGTTTAAGTTGAAATCAAGTATGTGAATATAAAAAAAATTGTTTTTGTGACGCGAATACATTAACATTTCCATTCCATATTCTAATCTTGTTGTAATCTGCTCATTCCTTTTCAACGATCTATAAGCTGTTACTTCCTAGCAAATTGATATCTTTTTATATCTATATTTTTATCCATCACATTAAAATAGTTGTATATTTCAGATGCACCAATATTTGTATTTATCCATGGCGGATATTGGCAAGAATTCAGTAAGGATCTCACTGGATTCTCGGTACCTTTATTTGTTAAAAATAAGATCAAAGTAATAACAGTTGGATACGACTTGTGTCCGAATGGTGAGACATTACAAAATTCTATTGAATTATGCCATTGTATGCTTTCTTCTTGATCATTTATTAATCTACAATTTAAAATATTTCATAAAATCATTAATGCACATTGTAGTTGAAAGGAATTAAACAAAAATTTATGAAAATACTTCGAAATTTTATAATTTATTATGTTCGAAACTCTCAGATGAAAAGTTATATAAACTTTATTATTAAAATAATGTAATAAATTATATTGTTTTCTTATATTTTAGTCAAAATTGGAGATATAGTAGCAGAGATAAAATTAGCAGTCGCGCAGATATTAAAATATGCGGCTGATTCAGGCTCTAAGTATGTTTAATATCTTAATCTTCTACTCATGTACAAAATTCTTTCACAAAACGAATTGTTTTTATATACAAACACATACAGATATGTGTGCATCGCTGGACATAGTGCCGGAGCGCATTTAGCTGCATGTTTATTGCACGACGATGATTGGATCAATCATATGACACAACAAGGATATTTTGCATTGTTAAAGGAAATCATATTGATAGGCGGCATTTATAATTTAAGACCTCTAGTCGATACCAGTTTTGGGATAGTCCTTAAATTGACAGAGTAAACATTCGATTTCTCCTTTCGGAGTGGAATATATATATATATATATATATATATATATATATAAAATAAATATGTTATATTATTAATATATATAATTATATATATAATATATATTTTTAAAATATTACATATGTATATTTCTTGTAATGAATCCTTGTAATGAACATTATTGCTTTCAGCGAAGAAATTAAGATATTTAGTATTTCTATCCTTGATGAAGCAAAAGGTCGTCGTATCAGTGGCTTGAAAGTTACCGTAATAGTAGGCGACTGTGATTCTCCAGCCTTTGTGGATGAATCGCGCAAATACGCCCAGGTACTTAATTAAATATTAAGTTTGTTTTTATAGCTGAGCTAGTATATTCTGTACTTAGTGAAAGTGAAATAGGTATATGTTTTCAGTGAAAGCAAGAAGGGAAATTCTAGTGTAGTAATAAAAAACAAATCTATTATGTATTGAATATCTGCGCAATTTGTATCAAACTAAGATTGTTATTTTATTATTTTAGAAAATTATTTCTATTGTGGATAACGTGGAATATCTTTTACTTCAAGACATCGACCATTTTAACATAGTGGAAAATCTTTTAGATCCAAACTACTATCTCACTAAATTGATATTGAAGTGTCTCCAGCCAGATGCGAACCTTTGTTAGATGAATATGTGAAAAGTTAAAGGAATATTTATTATAAGGCACTATGTTGTATTCATTGTAAAATATAATTCAAATTAACTAAAAAAATTTATTGAGAATTATATTAATGTTTTTCTTCATATATTTGGCTTATAAACTAGAAATGTTTGTATAGACATATTATATGAATATATTTAACATCAAAATTGATCAACTTGCCAAATTGATCAGATCGATTTGCTTTTTGCGTAACAATGATCTAAAAGGATAATTTTTGCTATATTTTTGAGTCATTTGGATGTTTTCGTCGATGAACTTACATCCGTTTGCTTGGAGACGGATTGCATTGCCAATTTCTTAGATATAATAATCGAATTTTTAGGTATAATTCGGAGTATCTCTTTTCCTTTTAAGGGTACTTCGTTTTTTACGTTTTTTACATTCACGTTTTTTACGTTCACGTTTTTTACGTTCACATTTTGTGATTGGCTCTGTTGACTGGTAGTTTGAATGGCTGGCAGTCGGATTATCGTAGGTCCACAGATGTCACGCACAGGTGCTATAATTTGTCCCGTTCGCGTATTTACCTTCAGATAATTATTTGTAATATTTTGGACGCTAATTATATTTCTATTTGCCGGTATAAGCAGTGTACGTTTCACTATAGGAATTACTTTGTTTCCAAGTTGTACGGCGCACTTGGAAACAACAGGCTGTTCCTTGACTGTTCCTTCATTAGTCAAATCAACTATTTCTTTATCTTGATTTGTTACCCCTGACGCATTTTCTCGGGCGATTTTATCCGTTTTGTGCTGGTCCTCCCAAGTTGTGGGAGGTTTGGCAAATGAACGCAATCGCAATAGAGGCTTCTTTTCCTCTTCTCCTTGTTCGTCGTTTGATATATTCTCGATTGCTCTATCCATCACATTCTCCGTTATTATTTCTGTTTCATTAATTATTAGTTCTGTTGCGTTTTCCTCTACCGTTTCAATTATATCCCCTGTTATCAACTCTGCTGCATCCTCTGTTCTCAGTTTTGTTGTAACCCTGGTTTCTGCTACATCCTTTGTTACCTTCTTTGTTGCAGGATCTGTTATAACTTTGGACACATCTTTCGTTTTGGCCTCTGCTAGATCCTCTACAACATACATATAAAATACATTTATATGATTCTTCTATTTTTTTTTTTATTTAATTTTATATATCTTCAATCTTATTAATATATATACTACTTGTGCAGTTTGCTGTAGAAGCCGCTAGCAGTAAATCCTCTTCCGTTTTGGTGTCTACAACATTTTTTACAACGTTCCTTAAGGTAGTATTGCTACTACATGGCTTATGTACCATCTTCTCGCTAATTGTTTCATTTTCATTTTTCAATACTGCCGTATTATTTTTTTTTTCAATTTTTGTTTTAACCGTTTCATTGCATTTCTCTGGTAAGGTATCTACTTTATTTGAAACAGTTTTATCCATAGCATGATACACATTTATTATACTTATATCAGGTTTATTCTTTTCTATAAATAAGCTACTTTCTTTAATTGTTTTATCCGTGTTTCCTTCGTTATCACTTGTCTCGCTTGTAATAGATAAATTGTCTCCATTCTTATCCTCATCATCTATAATACTTTCTTCTTCTTCTTCTTCTTCTTCTTCATCTTCATCTTCTTCCTCCTCCGAAGTTCCTTCATTGTTTTGGTTTTTCATTTCCAATTGTTTCTTTGTATATTTTTGAAATACGGCAGCTAATCGTTTTTCACCCTCGGTACGATTATCAGCGAGTTTTCTCGCTAAATTTGTATCTTTCATAGCTGGATCTTCTGTATTTTCAAGATATAAAGAAAAGGTATCCCAATAATCGTTACGCCTTATGCGTTGCAAGTGTTCTCCAAGTTCTTTGAAAGCTTTCTCTGCTGCAATATGTCAATAATATATAAAATACATATAATAATTAAAATATATTAAAAATATATTAAATTAAAAATAATAAATACATAGAAAATTATATTGCAAATAAAAATGCTATAAATATATACATTGCATAAACTATGATATATGTCTTACCCATTAGTTTTCGTCTTTTTTCATCTAAACCTAAATTTTTCTTCTCATTACACCTATTAACACATTCTAAAATGTCCCTGTAATCAGGGAATATTAAGTCATTTGTAAGAGTTCCTATCTTTTTCATTTGATTTCGTCGTGTAATTTTAGAGTTAATAAAATTTGTTATTGCCTGATCCACAGCAACAATCCGAGTTACGTTTAAATGTTTAGGACGTAAATATACACGACCTGCATCAGTATTTTCTCCCGTTAGCTCACAAAGTTTATTATACAATTCCACCATTCTCCGTTTATATCTTTCGACTTTTATATAATTACTATCATTCTCATCATTAAAATCAACTTCCTCTTCTTCCAACTTTTTTATAACTGCCTCACATTTTTTCATAGCGTGCAACACTACCTTAATCTTTCTTTTTATTTTAAGGTTTGCATTCTCTTCATTATCATCATCCTCATTATCATCATCATCAGATTCTACATTATTAATTGGTACATTGCTCGTAGCATAGGAAGTAGAAGGAATCGCATCGTAAATTTCATTAAATTGCGATGCTTGGGAGTTCTTTTTAATCTTTTTCTTCATCTCATTCATCACTTCTTCTATATATATGTATATTTTTTTGCCATTACTCATAATAGCTTTGCGCTTTTCGTTTAAAAATGCGACAAAATTTTCCGATCTGGCATAAATTGGATCCAAGTTTTCATAACGTCTTTTTAACTTATCAACAATTTTCTCCATATCTGTTTTATCGTCTTTTGGACATTTTTGTAAACATAAACTTATAAACAGAGGAAAAACATCCTGTGAAATATACGATATCTTTTTTTTCTCCTTCACAACCAATTGCGTTTTTTCAATTATTTCCTGATTCTTATTTGGTTGTGCATTACAATTAGATTTAACAATATATATTTCAGGTACAGAACATGGATCAGATTTATTTATCATTTTAAATGGATCTTGATCAACATTTAACTTTTTCCTCTTTTCCATATTATTATTATTATTACAAGTTATTTCTTTTTCCTCTGTATGCGATATTTTTCGTTTCAGATTCTTCTCCTCAACTTTCTCATCATTGAATAAAGTTTCCGTTTTTTCCCGAATAAGAACTTCATTACTAGTCTCCGCAGAATTAGTCAGAAATTTGTCCGTTTTGTTTTCCTGTGACAATAAATTTTTAAATCAGCATTTGAATTTTAAAGAGATAATTTTATTATCCTATAATTCTTTTTTCCTTTTTTTTAACAAGTAAACTGTCACTTAAAACTGATTTTAAGAAGAGAGATTTTAAAGGGAGAGATTAAAAGCAGATATTTTATTTAGAAAAACTTTATTAGACTTATCAAACCTTTTGCGAGTCTGATTCGTCGGAAGAAATACAGATGACCTCCAATTCCATCGTCCTCGTTCGAAACAGCAAAATCTGAATAAGTGCTACCGCCAACCAAATCCGCACTTGTAACTCAAAGCCTTTCGATTTGTCCTGAGCGACTTCCTGTCAAACAGCGACATATTGATAGTAATATACAATTTTTACCGATCACGAAAAACACTGTTTTCGACGGATAACCATCCACAATCCCGTACAACGATATCCTATTAAACATTTTCATCTAACCGAAAAGACATTTGACGTTTCGATACTTTTCGCGGCCGTGCGTATGTTCGCGAGACGTTCGAAAAAGGAGTTGGTGCGCGGATACGCATTTTCGAACTCTTGGAAATAGTAACTTTAAGGAAGCCACAAGCGCGCCGAACTTGGTCTCTGAAAGCAGAAAGGCAGCCTTTGTTACTTGCCTTGTTTCTAATTATCTTGCTGATCTCGTGGACGATTCGTTCGGTAGATACGTATACAAGTATGTAAAGTTCACATTTCGGTGAGAAGCTGATTCTTGATCGGCGAAATAATTGGTATCTGAACTGCTCTTTAGCCTCCGTTTTTATGATGACAGAAAAGAAAATGAAGGCTCGAAAAACTGCTTTATATGAAAATTTTACGGTACTTTTGTCCGTGCGATACCCGAAATATAAAGATTGGAATATTATTAATGTACGTATGTACACTGTTATTGGTCGGATATTAGGGAAATTTGAGCCTCGGGAATGGTACCCATACATACGGGAACAATAGAAAGCTTCGCTTGTACATAACGGTCGTAAAAGAGACGAACAAAAGCGTCTAAAGGCTTATTCAGGCAGATTTGCACACGCAATGACGTGACACTTTATGAAAAAAAGCAATATGGCAGCTTCCATATCGGATGCATGATAGGTCAAACACTTGAGCTCCTATGTCACATGACCACAGAATTGTCTGAACAGAGCTTAATCCAAACAAAAAAAAATTTTCATAGAGTGCGCTGGTATCGGTGATGTCCGTTGTGTAACGGACCGTTGCGCATAGCCTGTGCGCATGCATGCGCAATGGTTTCTGCGCAAAGATGTGTATGCGCCGACAGCGCATTCTATAATGAATGCGAGACACGCAGCGTCATGTGATTGGCTATCGAATAGAGAAACTTTAGGGATTTCAAAAATTCCCTATTTGATATCCAATTGTGCGACGTAGCGTCTATTTTTTTACTAGAAAAAAAGCAAATCAATAATAATTCTATCCTGTATTCTTCTCTTCAGAAAATGTTGTTTTGTCTTAAAATCTGATTTTTTAATATTAATTACTTTTAATTGTATTAAAATTTTTTTATATTCTATTTTGACCTTTCGTCTATAATTTGGATCTTTTTTGGCACAAGTGAAATTTCGCTCTCAAATTTTTCTAAAATAAAGGAAGAGTGAAGTTTGATTTGCCTCACTGAAATATAATAATACTGGAACACACGCGACCTTATGCCGCGTCGCCAATGGCTGCGTTTAGAAGACACAACGGTTGAGAGAACGTTTGCTGCTCGGTACTCTTCTAAAATTTATCATAGATCTGAAAATCTCATCACATATAGAATTGGATCGCTGATTGCAGTGGTGGGGATAGAGACACGCGTGGAGTGAGAGACAAATAATAGTATGAACGTTCCTTCTCTACTAAAGCCTGATTGGTTATTGTTACTCTGCAGAGTTCTACCCCCACCAGTGCAATCAGTGGTCCAGTTCTGGAAAGTCTAATCACAGATAACGATTATTGAGCATTCAATCGTTGTGTCTTCTAAACCCCCTATGCTAAAAATAATCCAAAAAAGAGTGATATTTTTAGTTTTCTTTAAAGCCTACAGTACACCATGCTTGTTTTCTTGTTGAATTACTTGCGTTTTGGTAAATGACTAATTTATACTTTTTTTAACGTTCGACGTTTAACAAAAAAATTTATTTTCTAGGGACAAATTTTAACTAGGAAATCTAAAAAACATATTTTTCTATTGAGTTTGTTCTGAAATATACTGCTGAATACTTCAATATAAATAATGTGCATTAATGCCTTCCTTTTTGAATGTAGATTAGTGTAGAAATCATAGCAACCTTAACCAATCAGGCAAACTTATTAAATTAGGCCCGGTGTCCACGATGCTAGAAATTGGTCCAAGATCTTGAACGGAAAGAGGATTAACCAATCACATTTGAATAATTCGGTCACTTGATCAATGCGATTGGTTAATCCTCTCTCCATTCAAGATCTTGGACCAATTTCTTGCATCGTGGACACCGGGCCTTATACTTGTCATGATACTCAAAAAGGACGTATTGCGTTCTCAATACATGTATGTACAATACATGGCATTAGAGTCGTCATCAGATTAAAAATTGAAATTGAATTGGATTTTTACTAATCAAAGCAAAGTTCACTAAACTTGAGATTGGTTTTCTTTCTTCTGATTGGTTAAATTTCATTCCAATCTCAATCTCAGGCTGCGGTCCATTTGGCGCTAAAAATGTTTGGAAGCATTTTTTAATTGGTTAATTTGTAAAATTCTATCTTCTGATTGGTCAATCGAATGTTTTGCAGCATTCGTAGCGTCTATTCGACCCACTGAAATGTAATAACACTGGAACGAGCGCGACCCTATGAATAAGTGTGATCCGAGAGAGAGCGTCCAAGGTGGTATCTTTAGCCTTCTCTAAGCTATACTACGCATGTGTGGTAAACGATAGTGGGGATCGTACAGTCTCATTTTATAAAAGATGGTTACGTGTATCCAATAAACGTTACAAAGAAACTTTTGGCCAGATTGTACTAAAAAGAGACAAAGATACCACTTAAGACCCTCTTTGTCATTTCACGACACTAGCGCCCGCGCTCGTTCCAGTATTATTATATTTCAGTGATTCGACCGCACCCTCAATCACTAGTCTGATATGGGCTGCGTTCCCATATTCACTGCCAGTCACTGAAATATAATAATACTGGAACGAGCGCGGGCGCTAGTGTCGTGAAATGACAAAGAGGGTCTTAAGTGGTATCTTTGTATCTTTTTAGTACAATCTGGCCAAAAGTTTCTTTGTAACGTTTATTGGATACACGTAACCGTCTTTTATAAAACGACACTGTACGATCCCCACTATCGTTTACCACACATGCGTAGTATAGCTTAGAGAAGGCTAAAGATACCACTTTGGACGCTCTCTCTCGGATCACACTTATTCATAGGGTCGCGCTCGTTCCAGTATTATTGTATTTCAGTGCTGCCAGTACTAAAAATCTATAATACACGTTACGTACACTATAGATTTTCAGTACTGACAGTGAATATCGGAACGCGGCCATGGGTTTTAGTGGTATTCAATTTGAGTGGGCTCCGATAGCCTACGTCGCTGATTGACTAATTTAAAATAAAATTTTTTGATTGGTGGTCTAGTGGAAAAACTCTAAGCACCGGACGATGTGAGTGGACGTGTGCTATCGGGACGTGTGCTAACGGGACCCTCCCATTCAATTTTATAAAATTCCCTGACTAATACGATACAGCCTGAATTTATTATTCCGACATTTCCGACTTGCAATTCTTCTCATGGACGATTGCTTCTTTCCGGTTGTGAGGTGCATGAGACACGATGGGTATGTGCCACAAAATTTATTATTATTATAATTAAGAAATAACTATTACGAAAAGTAAAAATCTTTTGACAGAAATTTTGTCGATATATTTTGCTCAACATTTTCTGTGCTACATGCTTTAAATTGCACAAATCGTATTTTCCATCAATGCGATCGTCTAACGTGTTCTATAGTGCTGAGAACAACGTGTGACATTATTTGTCAGATATGTCAATGTAAATTTGTATTATGATATTAATGACTTTATCTCATGTTGAATATAGAAATATTTTTAAAAATGTTTTTAATGTTCTTCCGTACAAAGGGTTTCCTTTTTTTGTCCAGAAAAATATAATACATAATATAACCTAATTATTCACTTTCTTTATAGGTAAACCTAGAGGTCTTCGTACGGCGCGTAAGCACGTGAATCACAGACGCGAGCAGCGATGGAACGATAAAGACTACAAAAAGGCACATTTGGGTACCAGATGGAAGGCTAATCCTTTCGGTGGTGCCTCTCATGCAAAAGGCATCGTTTTGGAAAAAGTGTAAGCAACAACATGCATATAATAATTTTAATAACATTTGCATCTAGTTTATTATGTAACTTGTTTCATTGTTCAATAGAGGAGTAGAAGCCAAACAGCCAAACTCTGCCATTCGTAAATGCGTCAGGGTACAGCTGATTAAGAACGGAAAGAAGATCACAGCCTTTGTGCCAAGAGATGGTTGTCTCAACAATATCGAAGAAAACGACGAAGTTCTAGTGGCAGGTTTCGGTCGTAAAGGCCATGCCGTCGGTGATATCCCTGGAGTACGATTCAAGGTAGTGAAGGTTGCAAACGTTTCTCTACTTGCTCTTTACAAAGAGAAGAAGGAACGACCTAGATCTTAAATTATCAATCACCAGAGATGTATCGACAAATATAAACACAAATTAAAAATCTATTTGTTTTATTTCAATTTTTTCAAAACATCTCCCTCTATATTAATAATACTTATGATGTGTTTATAGTACAATTATATAGATAATTCTGTTATTTTATATTATACAAATATTTGGAACATTATAAATCATATTAAACAGTATGAATGTAAAATCATTCAACTATTCACTATTGCTCATCAGATTTGCGAGTTCCTCATTACAGATGACGATATCTTCTATAATTGCATTTAAAGGTGCGATAGTCTTCGGTAATCCCTTTGCTAATTTCACATTAGATACCTCTTCTTTTGCTTGCAGTATCTACAAGTGTGATCAGAGACGCATTTTGAAATTTATGAAAATTATTACACAGTAAAACTCGTACCTTGGTACGAGTGGATAAAATTCATACCTTTTTCAAAGAGGAAAAATCAGAACATATACTTTTAATGCTCGAACAAATAGAATCAGAAATGTCTTTGTCTAAATT
The DNA here is from genome assembly GCA_037157785.1 of Cephalotes varians. Lineage (NCBI taxonomy): Eukaryota > Metazoa > Arthropoda > Insecta > Hymenoptera > Formicidae > Cephalotes > Cephalotes varians. The sequence goes on from JANQDE010000028.1 coordinate 1,135,264, forward strand.
TCTGACTTTTACTGGCCAGGATGAAACTGTATGAAACGCTTCCACAAACTTTTCTTTCTCTTTGTCGAACAGTGCATCTTGTTCTTCGTTAACCAGTTTATCAGTCTATATTAATTTTTATTTAATATTAGTAATTTATATATCATTTTATTTGTAATTTTATTAATTTAATTCTGTTGTACCTCTACATGTAAGTCTTCAGATAAGTCAGTTCTAATTTCTTCACAATTATTATTCAACATTTCTTTCTCCGTTTCTTCAAAATATTTAATAGCTTCTGTATAATTTATTTTTGGTTTAATGGTAGGAAGAGAAGATGCTTGATTAGCATCAATGTATAACTAAAAATATATGTTAAAAATATATATATATTTTACTAATTATTAATATGTAAATTCATAAAAATATATTTATTCAACATCATCATACCTTAATAATGTCTGTAAGTGTTCTTTCTGTCTCATTTGTACTTGCAAAAGGTTTCATGTATACCTTTTGCATAAAGTCTAGCAACAATCTTAAAGTTGGTAGTTGCTCCTTCAAGGAACATTTACCCTAACATAAAATAAGAATAATAATATCTATATAACTATACAACATAATGAAATACATTTACAAAAATATTTCATAAATATTTTAGAAACAAACCAATAATATATCCTTATTGTTGCAGATTCCAATCTGAGAGTAATACTCAAACAATTGATCTAAAAAGACATGTATACTTTTCAAAACGTTAACATATCATTTTTAAATGTCATTTTTTACTATACATATAAATTCATTGTAAAATGATAATTAAAAATATAATTTCCAATTTAGCTGACTATATATGCAACATCAGATTGTACAATCAGAAATACCTTCCAAAGCAGCATTCTTCAATTTTTCCAATTGGGCAACAATTGACGGCGACTTCTCTGTCAGGAGCCAAGAAAGTAAACAAACCCGATTTTCGCCACTGAGAATCGTCGTTTCCAAGTTCTCCGACTCCGCGTTAGTAATGTGTGGATATCGTAAATGTAACAAAGTATCGTATATGCTTGTCATAACATCGTCCGCGTCAGTCATAGCAGCAAATTATGAGATACACATAAAACTGTTGGAGAAAAATTCAACACCAGCCAGAAATAAAAAATTTAAATTTCGCATTTCTCGATTCAGATATTCATTTTTCGCTAATTTGCAAAAATATCGGTGGACTGAGTAATACTTATGTTAGATATGATGTTTGAAATTTCAAACAATAGATGTGAATAGTGAGGTTAAACAAGATGGTAGACTTGCATGCGTTTCATGATTATATTCACAATAAAGAAATTAAATACTTTTTAACAAACATACTCAACATTTTTTTGGAATACATTCAATTAGCGAAGTTCTCTGAAAATTAGAAAACAAATTTTATTGAATACCAAAAAATTATTTAAAAGAATTTTGGACATTCTAAAGCAGCACCCGCAACATAGCATTGGCTGCGTTCAGCAGAGAAAGCAGCTTAGTAAGCGCTTTTTTTACTGATTGGACTATACTTTTAGATCTACATTGAGATAGGACTATTCCTCTAGAGATCTAAAAATATAATCCAATCAGCGCAAAGCGCTTACATAAGCTGCTTTTTCTGCTGAACGCAGCCATTGGCTGCGCAAAAATTGAAAGAAGTTTCGAAAAGCTGATATTGCGCCCTAATTGGAGTTAATTCACTGAACTATAATAATACTGGAACGTGCCTTATGAATAAAGCCAGCGGTATACGATGCTTGTTTTCCTGCTGGATTGCTTGTGTTTAGTAAATTACTAGAAATTCTACCTTCTATTTGGTGCAATTTTAGTAATTTACTAAAACGCAAGCAATCCAGGGCTGCGTTCGGAAACATCACCCAACCACGCTAGGGTGTCATTCTATCTTTGTTTACGTCGAATGAACAATAAAGATAGAATGACACCCTAGCGTGGTTGGGTGATGTTTCCGAACGCAGCCCAGCAGGAAAACAAGCATCGTGTGCCGCTAACTTAAGTGTGATCCGAGAAAGAGCGTCTAAAGCGGTGTCTACAATGAGAATTTAAACCTTAAATCGCAAGAAATTGACCAATCATAGTCGATTATTCTCTTCATATTCGATTGTGATTGGTCAATTTCTTACGGCTTAAATCTCATTGTAGACATCGCTTAAGGTGGTATCTTTAAGGCCGAAGCACAGACTCTTGCATAGCGCATAAGACATAAGGCATAAGAAAATCAACCAATCAGAGTCCTTTATTTTTTTCTTCTCCAAGAAATGAAGTGCTCTGATTGGTTGATTTTCTTATACCTTATGTCTTATGCGTTATGCAAGAGTCTGTGCTTCGGCCTTTAGCCTTCTCTAAGCTATACTACGCATGCGTGGTAAACGATAGTGGGGATCGTACGAGTTCATAGAAGAGATCATCGTATCTTTGTGCTGGAAAGAAACAGAGATATCACTTAAGACCCTCTTTATCATTTCACAACACTAGCGCCTATGGACGTTCCAGTATTATTATATTTCAGTAGGCTAATTATTAAATAAAAAAAAATTGCATCAAATTTGTGAAACGTACTTCAAGCACGAACATTTAAGTATGCATGACAATTTAAAAAAATAAATGATATTTTACAAGATATTCCTTTTTTATATATACATATATATATATTTTTTTTTTTAATTATATTTTCAGCTTAACAAGAACACTGATGGATTCGAGACAAAATTATCATTTATATTAATTTGTTTATGCTGAGAAAAAAAAAATTACTTTTCTAATAGTAAATCTACAGAAAGAACATATAGTAAGATTATTACAAATGTAACATAATGCAAGATTAAAAATATTGTATCATACTTAATATAGATTATAGTCTCTAGAAAAATATAATTTTATCTTATATAATCTTATTATTTTCTTATAATTTTATCTTATATAATCTTATCATTTTAAAGTAACATGTAACTTAGGTAGCTTTAAAGAAATCCTCTGAACTGGTTGTATAAATATGTCCTTCACAAAGAAGAAAGTCTAATATCTCATTTATACGAGGTATAATATGTTTGGGTACTTGTACCAAAATATCTCGTTTCTCAATACCACATTCAGATTCATTTGCTGATCGAACAACCTCGAGAACTGCCATTTGCTCAGGTGACATGCCACTCATTGTATTATCAATCATTAACGAATTACTCGTATTAGTAGGTAAAGCTAACTCTTCCGCAGGTTTGCTAGCTTTTAGTATAAAATACATAACCTCCATAAAGTGGCACGTCAGATCGTTCAAGTCCTCCAGAGGATGCATACGTAGGATCAATACATGTCGTTGATTATTTTGCGTACGTATCAGTCCATGAACTCGTACATAAATATTGGTTTGCGTGCAACTATTACTTTCAGCAGGATTTTTATCTGCTTCTAGCCACATGACAGCCGTAAGAGTACCTGTTACACAAAATCAAATTTAAATAAATCTTTTGCTTTCTAATAATGAAAAAAGAATTAAAAATTTCAAGCAATATATAAATTATTAAAAAAATGTTTTAATTAAACAGAAACTTTATGTTACATACATGTAAAATTACAATGTTTTCTAAATAAAAAAAACTGCTTTAAATATGTAGATGTAAAATGAAAAACTTGATGTATAATGAGATAGTTTCATCATATACAAATGCATGAATTTATTGAAGACACAAAATATCGATTTGTCAAAACTTTTTGCAATTGTATGGGCATTGTCAAAATCAAAACAACACAAACAAAACACCTGTGTCATCCTCGATGTTGAACGAGATTTTTGTCGTGTCCTGCTCGATGTGACGTACGATTCCGACGATTGACAGAATATTTACGGTTCTGCCAGCAACTTGCAGATCCCCCGTGGTGGACGTGATGTGTTTTATCAAAACGGGAATGATGCTCTTCTCATTAGTTTGTGGCCCTTTTTTGCCACTAACACCGCTCTGCATACTTTCGTCCAGAAATCCACCACCACCGGAGCTTTCGTTCCACATAATTACAATTGACAGTCACCGACAGACGTAAATGAAAATTCAAGAGAAGATCGAAGTTCGGCTGAGTTCAGCTTTCTGGCGAATCTGAAGTGAAGGCTGAATTTACGCGCGCGAAATATAGATTAGGTTAGAATTAGGTTAGAAACCCAGAGTGTTCCAAAATTGATTAGCAGTGCTGAAAATCTATAGTGCATGTGCACTGGCAGTGAATTTTGGAACACACAGCCTCAGGGCCAATTTCACCAACGTCGGTTAGACTAACCGACGGTTAATTCCAATGGAATTGTCCAATCGCATTTGTCTTTGATCAGAATGAACCAATCACGATTGACACTTTAACCATCGGTTAGCTTAACCGACGTTGGTGAAATTGGCCCTCAGTTTATAGGTCTGTTTTTTATTCCTGCACTCTCTGAACTGATACACACGGTGCAATAAGTTGAAGTGAAGTAAACATATGTTTATTTCACTTCAACTTATTGCACCGTGTGTACCAGTTCGGAGAGTGCAGGAATAAAAAACAGACCTTAGATTAGCCTGGATTCTCATGCAGACACTGGCGCTTCGACACCGAGCGCTGATTGGGTAAAGTGTTGTTTTTACTAGAAACTTTCTAGAAAATTTTTACTAAAACAACGTATTATCCAATCAGCGCTTGGTGTCAAAGCGTCGGTGTCTGCATGAGGATCCAGCCTTATGTTCCAAAACATCCTTTCCGAGAAAAATTTTACTCTATATAATTTACGTCACATGTATTATGTATTGAATAAAATTTTATAATTTTAATATATTTTGAATAAAATTTTTCTCAGAAAGAACGTTTTGATACCTAATTTTAGTAACGCCTCTCTTTGATCAAGTGACCGAATTATTCAAATGCGATTGGTTAATCTTCTCTCCGTTCAAGATCTTGGACCAATTTCTTGCATCGTGGACACCGGGCCTTAGGCCGAGATTTCATGTGTCGTACGACAAGGTCTTTCAAGCCTGTTGATTGGCTACAGGACAGAGAGATCCGACAACCTCTCTATCCTACAGCAACAAGCTTGAAAGACCTTGTCGTACGACACATGAAATATCGGCCTTAGACACAGTAAACGCTAAAGTCACGTTATCGAGTTGTAAGATGAAATCAAATGACATGTGAATCTCTAATCGAATTTGATTTTATAAGGTCAAAGCTTTTTTATTTTACTTGCGTTCTCTAGCACTTTATTTATTTCAAAATAAAATATTCGAGTATTGGAAAGAGAAAAAGTGGGGAACCTATACAGAAAAATCACAGACTTTTATATATAGTAATTATGTACAGAGTGTGTCTAATCATAAAGTTTGTTGCCATTTCTTATATGTATTTCGGAAATAGTTCAAAATTACGAAAAATCGCGTATATTTGATCATTTCGATTACTCTTTTAAAGGGATTGAGGATTGCCTTCCTCAAGGAGGCAATCTCCCTTCCTTGGGAGGGAGGCTCAAAAATTTCAAATGAATTGTTTCCGAAATACAGGGGATGAGAATAAATTTTATAAACACCCTATACAGAAAACTGTGAGAAAAATGCAAATAAAATGAACGGACTTCAAATGCTACCTGAAATATGTCTGATTGGCGCAGCCAGTCAGGTTCGCCACGTCCCTTCCACTTCGTCACTCCGTTCTCCAAGTGAAGATCCCGCGACCGGTCCGGTCATTCTTTTCATTTCCACGATTCTATGGAGAGAGGGATAAGAATAAAAATATTTTTGTGCAATAGCGTGTGTGCTCTGTCGCGTTGAGGCCGATCCGGCGCGTGAGAGGCGCGCGTAAAGATATCTCGGTAACTCGGAATCCGCGATTTTCGAAGATGCATCGAGGTGATCGGGGATCGTACGTGCCTTCGGTTTGTTGATTTTATGCTACCGCAAAAAGTATCATGGCGTCCAAGGGCCATGTGGACAATACGGTAAACGAACGTCGCTTGCGACCGATTTACGGTACGTATACCGGCGTCGACGACGACCTCACTTCAAGTCCGCTCCGTACACTCCCGCCGGACCGCTTCGGTCGCGATTCCGGGACTGGTGACGAGGTTATATAACGACACCCGGTACGAGGCTTCTCTCTGGGTTTCAGACTGGCTGGACAATGGGAATAACAAGAAGGCTCTTCAGGAGGCGGACAAGGTGCTAAAGAAGCACCCGACTAATCAATGTGCAAGGGTACTCAAGGCCTTGGCCTTGTTGCGTATGGGCAAGGAAAATGAGTGTCAGGTCATTATGGACAAAGTGCGCTCTGAGGTGCCTTGTGAAGATTCCACCCTGCAGGCAATGAGCATCTGTTACAGAGAGATACATCAACGTAAGTTCTTGGCTCGCCTTTTAATTGGGAACATAAAGATCGTTTGTAAGTTTATTTGTAAGTTTATTACAATTATGTCAATTTTAAATTTATACGTGCAGCGGACAAAGTTAGCGAACTTTACGAAGCTGCTGCGAAGGCTGATCCAAACAACGAAGAGCTCCTAACGCATCTCTTCATGTCGTACGTTCGCCTTGGCGATTACAAAAAACAACAGCAAACTGCTCTTAATTTGTATAAATTGACTCATAAAAATCCATATTATTTCTGGGCTGTTATGAGTATAGTGATGCAAGCTATTCATGCTGATCAGAAGTTAGCGAAGGGAGTTATTTTGCCTTTGGCAGAAAGAATGGTTAGTACATTTATGGAATTATAAAGAGAGTTTAGTAGGTTCTGTAACATAGAAATAAATATTGTAAAGATTAATACAACATTTTCTATGAATACATTAGGTCCTAAAACTAGTAAGGGAAGGAAAAATAGAAGCGGAACAGGAAGTGCAACTTTACCTGATGATTTTAGAATTGCAAGATAAAAATGAAGAAATATTAAATGTATTGTCTAGTCCTTTAGCTTCATATGTCTCGTATGTACCTCAACGAAAGGCTACATGTTTATTGAAGCTAGAATGTTTTCCTGAAGCGGCTAATGCATATCGTGCACTTATTGAAGAGAAGTAAGACCAATCTTGTTAATATTCTTACTATTTTATATCTATTTATATATACATTCATAGCTTTTGAATATAAATAATTTTATATTTGCATTATTTAAAATTGTCATATTTATATAGCATTGACAATTGGGCATTTTATCAAAATTATCTTTCGGCGGCCTTAAAATTTCAACGTCTGACAGAATGCTTGGATTTTTTCAATCATATTATTAATATGTCCGAGAAGAAAATTCGCGCGCCATACTTGGCCCGCCTAGAATTATTAAAGCGATGCGAGACTGAGGATCTGCAATACAGTATGACTTCTATGAATTTTATGCATCAATATTTTTCTCAATTTGGAGAAAAAGGATGTGTGGTCGGAGATTTACGATTGTATCTAAATTTACTTACACCTAAGTTCAAGTTTGAATTATTTGAAAAGGTGAGGAAACAATCCAACAAAATTTAGATACATACAATGAAATTAATCTCTCAAACTTTAAATATTTATGTTTAAATATTTAATATTTATTTAAATATAAACGAAGTAATATATATATTTTATATATATATATGTGTATTTTTTTATCCCAATAATATTAAAATGATTTGCAATAATATTAATATGACTGTTTATTGTAATATTATTTATTGTAGATTGAAGAAGATATTGGTATTGCACCAAACGAGTTTCCAACTACAGTACAACAAATGCAAAGGCACATTCATTTGGAGCAACTACGGCGTATTTGTGGCTTCCACCATCCTCCTTTAACAGACAGAGACAAACAGGAACAATTGATAAAACGGTTGTGTGATTTATATGAAAAAGGAACTGAATTGTGTCCAATGCAAGATAGATTGCCAACTGATTTCTGTCCGGCAGATCCATATATCCTGTTAGCTACGCACTTGTTACATCAATTATGGATTGATACAAATGATGCATCTTTTCTTTATAGGTAATAATAATATAATTTTTTTTATGATATATAACGACAAAGCTAATTGACATTAATGACAAAGTATTAATGACATTTTGAAAACATGCACATTTTTAAAACAATGGACAAACTTACAGGGCAATGTCATTATTGGAACACGGTCTTCTGTCGAGTCCTGTAAATTTTCACATCAAAATTTTGCTTGTGCGTATTTACTTGGAAGCTGGTCTAGTGGTCGCGGCTGATCATGCGTTTACATTACTTGATGTAAAACACCTTCAACTAGATTCACTGGGTCATCTCCATGCGCCACTTCTCGCGCCTCTCGGTAACTTGCCTCTGGCCTCGACCACTCTTGATCATACAGCGAAATTTTTCATAGCCAACTATAAGGATGTATGTGTTTTCAAGCATACTAGATTTAAGAAAAATAGATAAGACTGTTTATATTTAATTTGTGGACTTTAATTTTTTTCTTAGAGTGCAGATCATTTAACGCTTGCGTACAAATATGGAAGTTTTATAAAAATTCAGGATTTTGTGGAGCTAAGAGAACGCCTAGAAAATTCATTTCATTTTGCTATGACAACTGTAGATAAAATGCTGCTCGATTTGTGTTGGTGTGACAGTACTGCTTCTTTGTTCTCTACTTTGAACAATATGCATATCCAACCCCATCTCGATTCAATTAGATGGGCATCTTTGCGAGATAATCGTGATTTGGAGGCAAGTATTTTTTGAGAATCGCGATATAATTTAAAAAAATATAAAGCTCTGATTTAATATTTGTTATAAATTTATTTATGTTAAATAGGTTGTTCGCGGATGGGAACCACTTAATCAGAGCGAAGAGGACCCGAGAATGCAGGAGGAGACACGCATATGTATGTTAAAACTACTTTCGGCGAGAAATGCCATATTGCGTATCTTGGCAGCGAGTGTCGGATCATCTTCTATTTATCTTTCTCAAATATCTACTGAGCTTAAAGAGTTAGAAGAAAGTATACCGAATATATTACAAAAATTTGGCACGGATGGAAAACGGAACAGACCATGCAAAATATTGGTTCCACTTGATGCTGTAGAAAGATTACGCGAAGCTTATCATTCTGAGCAATTAAGGACTATAGCGTGCCTTGCAAAATCACTTTCTCATTCTCATTGTCCGGATTTCGATTGCATACAGATGTTACGAACGACTCCTTGCTTACAGACATTACCTATTCCTGAACGAGATGTGCCAATATCTTTCAAAAATTTCTTACTCAGAGCTTCAACTTGTAGCGAATCTTTAGCGATCATTAGCGCTATATGTAGTGCATATGCGACACAATCGGAACCACGCGCACAATCGCAAAAGAAAAACAAGAAAAAATATAATAAAAAAATCGAGTCAAACATGATAAATGAGACCAACGAGACCAAGGTAAATTTTTTTTTTTAAATTGATTGTAACACTTTATATACGTTATAAAAATAAAAATATCATAAATAATTATTTTTATTAAATTTTTATTTTTATTCAATAATTATTTTGATTATACCGGTTTATAAAATACTAACTTCATACATATTTGTGAAATTTCAATATATTATAATCAATTTTCATACCGATTATTTATTGTATTCTAGATTTGGAGAGAAGTAGCTATATTACTATCAGAGAGAGTCGAAAATTTAGATGCGATCCTAACAGAATTTGAAAAATACGAGTTACATACAGGATTGGATGAAAAAGATGATGTATGTGTCACCATTACAAAACGTGGACAAACGAGTCTCCGACAAAGTTGCAGATCCCTCAAATCCCGCACCCAGCCTATATTAAGGCTTTTAAGTAATTTAAAAAGCTGAAACTATTCGACAGTATTTGTACAAAGAACATCTATATCCGTCTACTTTTCATAATTTTCAAAAAAATGACTTGAGAGTTCTGTACATAATTCTTAGTCCCAATTCAATTATAAATAATGAATGAATGGTTTAATGCTGATTAAAATACCTGAGCCTACCTTCATTTTTATGAAAAATACTGTGCAGTCATTTTAATACACTGCCATTTGATCAGCTTACAACTAATAATACATTCTTTAAATCAAATAACAAATATAAAAATTGAAACAATACTTCTGAAATTTGTAAAATTTTCAGAATTAAAAAGGCATTAATTTTATCGATTTAAAACATGGTCTATTTCTAGTTATGTGTGCCATTTTTTCATTAAAATAAAGTTATTTTATATATTCTATATCGCAAAAAGAGAGAAAGAGAGAGTCTGTCGGTTCACGCATGGATCAACATCATGTATTTTATGAACTATTTTCTTAGATATTTTAAGAAATAACGCTCATAGATAGCATTTAATTTTGTGACAATCTGTGACATACATATATATAATATTGTTTCTTCCACAATTATATATATTAAATTTATTATTAGGTAATTGGTTATTGTTAAATAATCCGAAAAATCGGTTAAAAATGATAAGTTGCTTATTGAAAAGGAATAAATTGCTAATACGAGTGCAGAGAGTTATGTGTTTATTTTATGTAATTACTTCAGTTAAAGTAAAAGAATGATATATGTCAATTGTATCGTTAATGTGTCTATTAATGAACATGCGTAAATTTCTGAACATGTTTAAATTATGCGTGGTTATTAATGTGCACATTAGTGATATGATTGAGCATCGATTATCAGCGTTTTCTCTCTACGTTTACAATCTGTTAGATAAACACCAAGTTTTACATGAGTATGACAAAAACATTTTGTCAATATTACAAAATTAATTTTATTTACAAAAAATCTTATACATATCACATTCAACGATATTTTATACACATATTTTGTACAATATTAATAACTCTAAAAAATTTTAATTTTATATATATATATATATAATATATTATTTTCAGAGACAGAGTAAATTATTACCTAATCTGAAAGTGAAGACTATAATGTAATTGTACATTGTAATTATTGTATTGTTTGTGCTGCAAGAGATGGAAACTCAATAAAAAAAATCCAGAGATCATTAAGAAGATTAAAAGATTATTAAAATTAAAATTTTTATCATTAAGACTGCAGCTATGAAGCGATGAATTCAAATTATGTCTATATTTTTTTCATTTGCCTTTTGCTGTTATACTATTTTATGCAATAGCAATTTCTGTATTATAAAACTATATTAGAAAAAAAATGTCTATTTCGTCAAACAAATATGTTAACTCAAGACATTATACATAAAAAAAATCAATTATAATCCTAATCTTCCGGGGGTGTTACGATACGGGGCAGGAGTACCCGGTTCCCTAATACCAGGCGTTAAAATCTCTTTCTTTCGGACTGACGCCTGTTCTCGCTCGAGTTGCTCCTGAGCGCGTGCTTTCATCTCCTCCTCGGCTTCCTTCATTTGATGTTCCATCTCGTGGAGATGTTGCATCGCTTGCCGTCGTTTCGCACGACCACTTCGACCGGTCTCCTTCACACTGAAGAACATTGGGCCTAATTCAGCTAACCAGTGACCGTCCACCGCAGTGACGCACTGCATGTATTCCTTGGCAGTCATCACGAGTTCATGATATACAACGTAGTCAGGCGTGAAGCCCATGCCGAACAACGCGGAGGTAGGATGAAGGTGACAAGGCATTCCAGTACGGCAATTAACGTATTCGCCGATGCCTTTCAAGCGTGCTGCTTGGTGAAAGTAAGCAGAGCAGATACATTTCCGCACGACGTCCCAGTCAGTGCCGCAACTAACAACATCCATTTTCTGTTGCTTCAGAATTTCCTCGAGCTGTGACCGTACCTCTCGCACCTTGCGCATTGCCTTCGCGTGTATGAAGTGATCGTTACACCAGGAACTCGAATAACCGTTTGCCTTCCATTGATTGTATATATTTAAATATGTTAGATGATCTGATTCTGGCACCTGGAATTTCTCGCGTGCTGAATCTGAATCTTCTTCGCGTCCCTTTGGTCGATAGAAGATCGATGGAACTGATAGCATAGAGACGATAATGAGAATATCCGCAGTACAGCCGAGTTGAGAAGCGACTATGAGCATTTGACACTGCGGTGGATCCAAGGGAAACTCGGCCATTTGTCGTCCAAGAGGGGTCAAGCGTCCAGTATGGTCAAGCGCACCCAAGATCCACAACTGATATAACGAGTTCAATATATTATCTTGCGGCGGTGGATCCATGAAATGGAACGCTAATAAGTCTTGAACTCCTAACGATTTCAGCAGCAATACTGTGTTAGCTAAATTTGTACGTTGTATCTCAGGAACGCCTGTTAGTAATAATTCGTCCAAGTATTGTCTTCGCGTGTACAATCTGTAGCATTGACCAGGACCGGTACGGCCGGCCCTGCCCTGTCTTTGATCGGCGTTGGCTCTCGACACCGGATATACTTGCAGAGCGTCCATGCCAATTCGAGGATTGTACACTTTCAGTTTACAGTATCCTGAATCAACGACGAAGACGATTCCATCGACTGTCAGCGACGTTTCCGCTATATTGGTCGCCACGACACACTTGCGAAGACCTCCTTCGGATCGTTGAAAGATTTTTGCCTGCAAGTCTGACGGCAGTTGAGAATAAATGGGCAGTATAGACAGAGGCGGAGCCGATTCGATCTCAGCTAAACGTTCTTTCAGAGCTTCGCAAGTGACTTCGATGTCCTCTTGACCGGGCATAAAGACCAACACGTCACCGCTTTTGGGCTGCAAATGAATTTGTAAGACTTGTTTTACAGCCGCGTCTACGTAATCCTCGACCGGATTCTTCGCATGCAGCACTTCGACAGGGAATGTGCGCCCAGGTATTTGGAATGTTGCCGCGTTGCCGAAGAAAGCAGAGAACTTGCTGCAATCCATCGTTGCGGAAGTGACGATTAACTTTAGATCATGCCGTCTAGCAACAACCTATAAAATATTTCTAAATTAAGAAAACTGTATGATAGAAATTCAAATATATAAAAGACAAACTACATGAATTATACCTCTCTAAGAAGACCAAATAATACGTCGGTGGAAAGTGATCGTTCATGAGCTTCGTCCATTATAATCACGCTATAACGATCCAAATCTCCTTCCCTCAAACTTTCTCTCAGTAAAATACCGTCAGTCATATATTTGATAACCGTCTGTAAAAATAAAATTTATACGTCCAATAAAACATATAGGAATTATGACAAAATATATGATGTTAAAATTATATTTAAATTGTTACTTACATCTTTCGAAGTACAATCTTCAAAACGTATCGCATATCCGACCTTGTCGCCTAAAGCAGTAGCCATCTCATCAGATACTCTTTTCGCGACAGACATAGCAGCGACTCTTCTGGGCTGAGTACAACCAATTATACCGTAGCGACTGTAGCCATCTTCGTGAAGATACTGTGTCAACTGCGTAGTTTTGCCGCTACCAGTTTCGCCTACTATTATAACAACGCTGTTCTCCCTTATAACATTCAGCAATTCCTGACGTACCGCGAACACAGGAAGACTCCTTCTTTGATGCTGTATAGATCTATGCTTAGCTTCCCCCGTTACTTCTCCGGATCCTATGTGTCGAGCGTATTTTTGCCCAGCTTTGAAATCTGTTTCCTGCCCTGCATGCTCTTTGTCATCTTTACGTCGATCGTGTACACCCATGATATTGCCGATGTGCGTTCCAGCCAGTTCCCAATGCTTCTTTTGCGCTCTACGTCTCTCCTTTTGCTCACGATACGCTTTGACTAGCGCCGAACCTTTCCTTGCTACCAGAGCCATATCAGAAGTAGGATCACGCACAGGTACCACCGGTTCCGGTTGTTTTGTGAACACGATGCGTCCATCCAGGAATGGTGGGACCACGTTATGAACCAACAAGTGAACTCTTGCCTCTCCCTCGTCATCAGGATCATCGTCGTGATCTAATGAGCTCACAACTCCGGATGTTAACATACGGTTACGCTCCCATAATTCATTGTCCTTATTTATCTGTCGTTGCTGGGCGGAAAGACGTTTCTGTCTCCTGGCCTCCAACTCCATTTCTTTTTTCTGCGTATATTCTTCGGATACATTGGCAAAAGCATTATTCTCTCCATCATCTAATGCGTACCACTCTCTGTCTAGTCGTTGCTGTTCCTCTTCCCACAATTCCTTCTCCTCCCCATCTATCGTCGGAGTGGCACCAGAACTCTTAAAATCTTTGTTCCACGAGTTGTACTTATATGAAGGAGTAAATTCGCTTCTGACGCTATCGCGACCATCTCTGTTACCATAAAGATTCGGTGTCGGATGATCCCAACTTGATCGTTTTGGCTCTTCGTCTTCGTCATCGTCCCAATTGCTTTTAGAAGTGGGATCTTTCGTCCGAAATTTCGGCGTTTGAGGCTCGTCTTTGAATCTAAGAGGTGTTTGTCTTACACTACTATCTCTGCCCCGACTTTCTCTATCCCGATCCCTCCGTCTGTCTCTGTCTCTCTCACGACTTTTATACGAATTTCTAGAGTTTCTATCATCAGCGCTTAATCGTTGGCGCTTGAGTCGCGACTCTAATCTCTGTTGTGCCTCAGAATTGACACCTCCGGTATGAGTAGGAGTCTCCTCTTCATAAGATCGATATCTCCTGTCTTTCCCTTCAGACTTGTTAGACTTTGAACCGGTAGGTTCCTGCGATTGCTCTCTTCTTTTTCGTTCTGCGAGCTTGTCAAGACCTAGTATAGAAGGTTTCTTGAAAGTGTGATCTGAAGCTTTCTTACGTATGACCAGGCCACCTGCTTGACTTCCTACAGTTCCTTCTAATCTATACAAGCTCGAATCGTCTGACATTTCTTTGATATATTTAGCCAAATATCAATAGAAAATTATCTCCTGAAATAAAGATAAACAAAACACATTTTAAGAATTACTATTGAGTAAACAGAGTATATATCTCGTTGGAATACTTATAAAATTGAATGCAACGAATAGATCATTAAGTATAAAATTTCGAAAAGGTGTAATCCTTAATTATTAAAAATAAAAAATTAATGTTTTGAAAAATCATACTAACCTATTATTGTCAAAAATGAAGAAGAAAATAACATTTATCACGAGATCATAATTTTTATATCCATAAAGCAATTGATTGAAACACGCTATACAAATACTTTCAAAATTCACATATATTTGATATAATCTTAGGAAATATATTATCATATAAAAGAAATTCCAAAGTAACATAGAAATAGTACACCAATAGAAATAGCACACAAATTTTTATAGCTGCGTTCCACTTGACGCTTGCAATGGCTGCATTCGGTAGAAAAGTGACTTATGCTAGATTTACAATGCAGGTCTCCGACTCATTCAAGGTGAATTCCCACTGAAGCGCGTTACGCGCGCGTCATCCGATGCGTCATGGAATCAACCAATGAAACGAATGCTATGGCAAATGATGAATAAAATGGAATATTTTCATTGGCTGCGTTCAGCGGAAAAAGTAGCTCAGTGAGCGTTTAGTGATTCTTTATAGCAGCGTCTACAATATGCGGAGTAGGATTGATTTAAGAAGTAAGAGTAAAGGCCCGTCTACAATAAGAGTTTTAGGCCGTAAGCCGTAAGAAATTAACCAATCACAGTTGAATATGAAGAGAATACTAGACTACAATTAGTCAGTTTCTTACGGCTTGCAGCTTACTACATCTATTGTAGACGAACCATAAGAAATTAATCAATCACAGTCAAATATAAGAAAAATAGTTGACTGTGATTGGTCAATTTCTTACTCTTACAGCCTCATCCATACTGCTACTGCTCATTGTAGACCACGCATAAGTCTCGGTCTACAATAGGTGTAGTAAGCCTTAAGCCTTAAGAAATTAACCAATCATGATCGAATTTGAAGAGAATAATGAACTATGATTGCTCAATTTCTTACGGCTTAAGGCTTACTGCACCTATTGTAGACCGGGGCTTATACTAAGTGTGCCAGTGTCGTGAAATGACAAAGACAGTCTTAAGTGGTATTTCTGTCTCTTTTTAGCACAAAGATATGATCTCTTATCGTCTACCACACATGTGTAGCATAGCTTAGAAAAGAATAAATATATTATTTCACATGCTCTCTCACGGATGATTTTTAGTACAGGCAGCATAGAGTCGTGTACGTTACAATATTATTTCAGTGTCGAAGTAACACAAAATGCATAGAAAAAATAGTCCGAATGAAGAAATGATGAGGCCATTTTAATACATACGCCATCTTGGAAATTAAATTTCTTTGGGAGAAACAAATCTCAAAATATATAATACCGATAGACAACAACTGTTGGTTTTCGTAAAGCGTATTTGGTATTAATTATATTTTAACTTAAGTTGCAATATTTATGTCAGAAAATTCATAGTTACGTACACTATAGATTTTTAGTACTGGTTGTATACGATCTTGTTTGCGACAAGCAAATATTATTGGCTGTATCTTCGGAACATTAATATAATAAATAATATTTTTAGTATAGATTTAATACAGATTTAATGTAGATTTAATATGTACACACACACACTATATATATATATATATATATATATATATATATATATATATATATTGTATAATATGTTTAATATAATAATTTAATAATAAAAATGTATTAAGATTGGGGAACAAAATTAAGTCAAGGAATAATTAAAGTTATGATAATTAAGTCATTTTTTTGTATGACGCGGTGAACCTGTACTATCTTTAGTCGTATTTAAATATCGCGTGTTCGTAGACTGCGCTTCAATTTTAATATTTTTTTATTTTTTAGTATTTTCTTACCTCAATTTTATATTTTAATAGCGTTTAAGAATAAACACGTTTAATTATAGTTACATCCTTAATTCTCATTTTTTCATCTTTAATTGCTCATTTTTTTCTACGGTTTCTAGACTATTCTTTTATGCTCCGCGGTCTTAAATCTCGTGCGCATGCGCAAACGCGCGATTCATTTCGCGCCGCAGCGTAGCGAAAGTTCGAAGCAAAACAAAATTTTTTACGTCTGTATCTTCGCGTCGAAAATAAATCGTAGATAGAAATAATATTCCTATAACACGGTTGTAAAATCGCTTTTAAATATACACCGTTGCTGTCACGAACATTGAATTATTAAATGGAATCGTCGAAAAATTTACTAGCGAATGCAGTAAAGAATACGATTGTGGCGAAACACGGCGCATGCGCGGACGTTTCCCGCCGCATCGAATTCTCGGAGTCGCGAAGCACACGGAAAAACTTGAGCAGTAAGCGAATCAGCCAATTACAATCAAGAATTTAATGCAAAACATGTAGGCCATGGACACAGAAAAACTTAAGTAGCAAAACTCAAGCGGTAAGCGAATCAGCCAATCACAGTCAAGAATTTAAGTAGCAAATCCAAACTGTTGATTTCATTACGTCTTGCTGCCTAAATTTTTTTGTGTACCATAGCCTTTATCGCGCGTTTGATACGTATGTATTGTGTAGTGTAAAATAATAAAAAGGAACACACACACACGCATGAGCTGGCGCGTGCTGACAAACGGTCGAGTGCGCGCGTCGCAACGTCACGTTAATTAATATCCGCGCTCGCAAACCGTTGATTGATCGCTGCGATCGTTGTCCGCATTGTCGTTCAGCGCCTCATAATCGGTGTTAAAAATTGTTAAAAGATATCACTTTCTTAACAACTCTCAAATACAGTATCCGAGATAATCTCCTAGTTATTCTGAAAGAAACAAATTCTCATAATCGGACGCGTTAGATCTAGAATCATTCGAGCGAGGATCTCGGTCGTTTCAACGCTAGTCGTGACGTACGAATTGTGAATCGGGAGTGCCGTGTGAATCATTGGACGAACGATTGTTGCAACAATTCATCGGTATGTCGTAACAATCATCTCTCCTCTATTTTCCCTTTTACTGAGTTATGAAGCCGCTTTCTACAATATTCTCGAAAAAATTAAGTTTGAAAAATAAGAAAAAATTGATCATATATAATTATCTATGATAATCTACATATAATTATATATAAGTAATTTTTTTTTATTTCTTCAAACTCTTTTGATATTTTGTAAAAAAAAAAACAATATAAAAATCATCTTTTTAATTATTTTTTATGTTTTATCATTATTATTATTTTTCTTGTATTAAACAATAATTTTACAAAAGAAAGGAGAATATATAAGCATATGTAGACATATTTTGTATATTATATATGATTATATATATTTATATAAAAAATTTTTCTCGGGTATTAAGAAAATAACAAAGAGCTATGAAAGAAAGAAAATAATAGAATACAATGCAAAAAAAAGAGGAAAAAAAGGAAGAAATATAAAAGGAACAAATGTAAAAATTTGAATAATTTGCAATAAATTATAATCTATTTCAAAATCTATACAAGATTCTAAAGATTATGTTTTGTGAAGTATATTTTAGAGCAGTATAATTTAATAAAATTTTTATGATTAATTAAATGCAATCTTTATATTAGAGAAATTGGACTCAAAATCAAGCAGTTATATTTAGAACTAACTATGTGTATAAAATATAAGTCTAATTGTTCTATTACAACATTATTATTCTTCTTTCTAATTATTTATTAATTTTTTAATTTTTCCATTTTGTGGCAGTTATTATTTTGCCACAAAAGTCGAGCCAAGGGGACTAAAATTATTTTAATATGTGCTGATATATTTTAATAAAATTTCAATAAAGTGTGATCTTTATGTAAAAATATTAGATTTCAAATTAAGCAGTTATATTTAGAGCTACTGACAATTATATATATAAAAAATGAGTTTAATTGTACTATTATAGCATTATTATTCTTTTTTCTAATTATTTATTAATTTTTTATTTCTCGTATATATCTCTTGTACAGCAGTTATTTTGTCACAAAAGTTCAGCAGGAAAGGGCTAAAATTAATTTAATAATGCCCTCATATTAATGCATTATTAAATTAATTTTATGTTTACTTTAAAATTTTTAATTTTATGATTGTTATGATCTAATTTTTATATCTGAAGTGAATATATTTCTGAGTTGTACACAAGAATCATGATGTAAATTTTTTATATGTAAATTTTCTATATTTAAAAAATATCGATTTATTGATCTAGCCAGTCACCTCCTTAAACGAACTTTTGCTACAACAATTTTTAATTGATACATTGTTTTCTATAGTTTTTTCAGGCTTGATAATATCATGATTATTAAGTTCATTGAAATGAGTTGTAGAATCTTGCTGCTTTGTTGTTGATTTTCGTGAAACTATATTTTCCTCAAGGCTTTTTTTACTCTCTTTACAAAATTCTTTATTTACCATTCTTGTCGATTTTATATCCTTCTTCAATTTGTTATTTTTATTATAATTTGTCCAGCAACGTTCGAAATTCATGAAAATGTCTTTCCAGATGCACAGCTCTTCCACTGAAAATAAAATTTAGTTACGAATTATTCGATTTAATTGTGAATTATAAATTTGTATCAGTCAATTATT
This sequence comes from Cephalotes varians, assembly GCA_037157785.1. Taxonomy (NCBI): domain Eukaryota; kingdom Metazoa; phylum Arthropoda; class Insecta; order Hymenoptera; family Formicidae; genus Cephalotes; species Cephalotes varians. The sequence goes on from JANQDE010000028.1 coordinate 1,154,727, forward strand.
TTTCAAATTTGCCAATTTAAACTTTGTTCTATCACAATAAAAAAATATTTGAATACAATATTTTATATATTATACTTCCTGCTGGAAAATATAATGTTATATTATATATAATGTTATATAATGTTATATATAGTGTTATATTAATATTATATTGACAATGCATTAATATTAGAAATATTATATATTTATAATTTATATTGTTAGAATGAGAGAGAGAAATGAGCCTCAATATCAAAAACTTTTAATAAAATTTTTCAATTTCATGAAGCATAAATTGAAATTAAATAATTTTTTATATATCTATATCCATATCCATAAATAAAGCTTTTTAATTTCAGTTGCACGTTTTTAAGCATCTTACCATATAAAAGCAGTGTTATAAACATAAATAATCCAGCAGACAAGTTTGCATTGGGTAAAACAGTATATGCTAATTCGAAAAGAGCTGGTCCTTCGTGAAAAGCCATTCCTTCAATAGTATTGACAAGCCATGGCAAATAAAGATACGGAATTCCATATGTGTCGCCGATTGTTAGCATTGTTGTTGATACCAATGCTGCAAGCACGTCTCCTACCATTATCTTAATTCTCAAATCTGTGTTAAAGAAATTATTTTTTAAGTATTATTGCACTCATGTGAATTAATTATATGAGACTGGAGGTTTAATTACTGTAATTTCGACGGAATAAATTATTGAAAACCACAGGTCTCGGCGAAATAGAACGAAATGAACTGCGTGAACCAGCTTCTACAGCGATCGAGCTTAGGCAGTTAGTAGCAAAACACATTATACATAAATATAGTATTTTGATCTGAAATAAAAACTGAAAAATATAGCAATCAATAATTATCAATTAGTTGTTTAAATTATACACATAATTTTTTATATTATACAGTAATTGTCTTACAATTAAAATTTTAGTTTAATAAAATGTAAAAATTTTCAGAAAAATAATAATTGATGCTGGAACTGGCCACTTGTTTAATTAAAATCGATGAAAAATCAATTATACATTTACCTTGGAATTTTTTATTTTATGATCGTCATCTTTAATTTTTGTGTCGGAACTCGATGTTCCTGAATCGAGAATCATGATCAATTTGAATTTTCTGTTAAATTTTCTCAAAATTTTCTTAGTTATTATTGCATTGACTGCTTAATGTTAACTATTTGATTGGTTATAGATTATTACATATGTGTCATCCATAATTTGTCCGAAAATTTAATGATGCAAACAAAAGAGAGAGTAAATAATAATCATCTAGCTTCAGCTATATAAATCTTTAATGTTTTTTCTATATATTTTTTTTATGGATTTCTATGGATTTGTAGGTAAATTTACTGCCTACTCTCTCACTTTCACTTTTGCACATTGCATATTGCATTCGTATCTTATTTATGATTCTTATTTCCTAGATATCATATTTTATCTAGATATCATATTTTATTTATCTTTTTTTAAAAATAAAAATTTAAGAGGCATATATTTCTACTTTGTTTGATATCTTGTTTTATAACATTGAGATTTACAAAGTAAAAGATATACAATTGAAGACATTACGGCAACAGTTAGCAACAATTAATTCATATTTTGTAAAAACGGAGAAAATGATCTCTACAGTTAATGATGAGAAAAATACATTTGTTTGCATATGTTCATACAACGATTGCAATTGTTACGTCAATTGTTACATCAATCAATTTCGAATAACATTTTGTAGTTATAAGCTTTCGCCACTTAAAATCTTTGCAACAAAGGCAAAAGACAGCATCGTGTGCGGCCCAAAGATCCGCTCATTGTTTGTCTAATGCATATTGACTATTAACAGCAAATCCGTTTGCCTTATAGGTCAAGCTGCGGCTACGTCACGTCCTTATTCGCTAAGCAGTCTCATCGCTCCCGGTTATCTTCGGCTGCCATCCATATTCGGCGGTCTCACCCACAGGCAATGCCAGTCGCATTCATAAAAGCATCTACCTGTTTGGTGAGTAGAACGCATTAAATACCCATGCATTAAGCGAAAGGACATCGTCGTACATTTCAGCGTATGACACCTCGCGAATGAATAGCTCATTCGTGAAACTCCGTCTCCGTCCAAAATATTGTTTATTAAAACAATCTGAATTCGTGTTAAAAGGATATAAATTTGATCACGTAATTCTTTTATACATAAGTGAAATTATTATCAAGTAGGAGAAACAACAAAAATAAAACGATGATCAATAACCGATATATAATTTATGATCATTCGTTTTACGATACGATAGAATATCTCCATTGTAACTTCTTTCCATTTGCATAGCAATAAATAGAATAAAATAAATATAAATGAATTTAAAAAAGTTATTAAAAAAATAATAAAATTGTGAAGTCATTGAACATGAATTTTTTTAAAAGCTTTTTAAATGAATAAAGATATGTAGGCAAAACTGAAACCATTACAATAAATTTAATATTTAAAAAAATTTTATTTCTAAAAAACATTTAGCTTGATATTTATCTTCTAATTTTATTACAATTATTAATTATAGTATTCCTTTATTGAAATAAATTAGAATTCGAATAAAATATTCTAAAATTTCTATTTTTATTGAAAAATCGTAACAAGAAAACAAATCATTCTTTAATAACATACCGATTTTACTGATCGAGCATTTTGCCTATTCGATCCGAGTAACTTAAGAATAAACCTGAAAACAACTCGCGATCGAAAGCAGGCGCGTTCGAGAAGACTCAGGGCGTGCCGGAGATTACAATCGATCTGCTCTTTAAATTCCTCGCGAAAGCCTGCCCTCGATATCGCCGGCGCGCAGATTCCCGTCCGACATCCCGGTCGGCTGTTTCGGCATCACGCACCGTGCGCGTTCGTAGCGAGCTGTACATCGAGCAGACGACGCGCACACGCACCGGCGCAGCGATACATACCGCGCGCGTCGTACACGCGAGGACGTGTACGGGGACACGACGAGTACGTGTCCTGCGAGCGAGAGGTGATCGAGGGATAGATGCAGAGAACTGTGGGCTCTCTGCTTCCGCGTGGACGGACAATCGCCTTTTGACGTGCGTAGCGACGTGATTAGCCACTTTCGCGCCCTGAACACGAAATCGCCTTCTTCTTCCTTACGAACACTTGAAGAGTCTCCGTGAAAAAAACTCATAGGATGGTATTCATAGTCCGGATCTTATATTCAAGGTTGGATCATAAATTCTTAAATCTGGTCATGGACAGACGATCTTAAGACTCCATCCAATGGTGATGATCGTATAGCGTCTCGGGGTCGATACTCAAGATGATCTTGAAGATCAGACTACGAATACCGGTCATAATTCGCATAAAACTCCGTGACAAATAGTCACTGTTGTAATACAATAACAATGCTTACCTTAACAAAATCCTCCATGATATGAGAATGGTAACGTGCGAGATAAATTATCACTTCTCAAATATTTTTTTCTGTCATTATTATTGTCGCTATATATTTGGTTTCTATTATTATTATTGTCGCTACATATTTGATTTCATTGTAATTATTAATTTATATGCACGATAGGCTTGTAACGATATATAATATTGTTCGGAACATTTTTCACCGCGGCTACGGCACTGCTCACGCGTGCATGTACGTACGTGCGTGTGCGCGTCCGTCGAAGAAAGCTCCTCCGCGCTTGAGTAACGCTACGGGACTCTCGTGAATCTCTCCTCTCGGCTCTGGATGACCGCGGTCGATCGCCACTCGCATGAGCATTCGGATCACGCTGCCGAAGCGAGCACGTAACAATTTCTGTTCTTGGGACTGGAGCCACCGGATCGTCGATCTTTTCGTTCCTCACTTCGACTTCGCGACGCATATTCGAAATGATTCGACCCTCTCGATTTTTAAGTCTCGATTCTTAAGCCTCTTTGGGCAAGAGCACGTCACGTGAGCGTGCAACAAAGAACTTGAAAATTATTATATTGTTCCGAAAATTTATGTTGGCTAATTTATGATTCGAATAAACCGGTGTCTACAATGAGATTTTAAACCTTAAACTATAAGAAATTGACCAATTTCGAATATGAGGGGAACAATCGATATATATTATAAGTGGTCAATTTCTTAAGACTCAACACTACCGAGCCCGTCAAGATGACGGGTTTCAGATATTTTTCTTTAAAGTTATTAACATCACGTATAATTGTAGGAATTTATGATGACTTTTAATAAGATGGAACAACTGTTATATTTCTCTATTTGTTTCCTTTCAAATGTTTTAATTATTGTAAATAAATGTATTAATTGTTTGTCTAAATACATCAAAACCCGTCAAAATGACGGATCAACGCCGGTAGTTGTAGTGTTAAAATCTCATTGTAGACACCAGCTAACTTTACTTGGTCATACTTACGTCTCGTATAATGTTTTTTGTGTCACATAATAGAGATTCATCTTAATATACTGTGTTACATTATAGTTTATTAGTGCTATGCTTGCTATTTGGGAGAAGTAGTAAAAAATAGGTGAAAATAAAATAACATGAATCAAAGTAGTAAAATATAAATAAGAAGTACAGCAAATTTTTTAAAGTTAATCTTTTATGATTGAAAAATAATTAAAAAATTATCGCAAGTCTTCGCACCAATGAAGTCACAGATAAATAACATTTTGCAGTCTCCGATCATGCTCGCACATCTTTTCATCGTTGATATTCAATTCCGACAAAATCTTGTCGGTTAATGCGACCATTAAGAGTCCCAATCGCGATAAGATCAATCTTCGCGTGTCGCAATGTCATTGTACTTTCCGAGGTGTCGGCCATTTGAGGCCAAAGTTGTCGGTTTTACGGGCCAACGTGTTTCAGATTTCGATCGATGATGACAACGTTTCGACATTCGGACTGCCGGTTGATCATGGTGCAAGATTTAAGTCTTGATTCATCAGAGAGAAAGAGAGGGGGGGACAAAGAGGGGGGGGGATCCGATTGATAGGCGCATCAGGCACACGCTGAATTCTTATGCTAATGCGAGAAAGGAGCCGAGAAGACAATACATCCACACGCGAACTCTCGGGGCATCTATATACACCCTGCGTCTCGTATTCTGTATTCTGTCAAGTGAATTAATACAATCACGAGGACCGTCGGGTGATTTTAGATGCGGTGAGATCGTGTTTGCCACCCGGTGCTTTTTATTGAGCTTTCTCATCGGGAAAGGGGGACCGTCGCGAGCGACGGTGACGATGCGAGGAAAACGCCTCGTAACGACTTGTAACGGGTCCAGAATTACTTTTCGCTGGAGAGAATATGTGGTCAGATCGAATCGGTCGTTCTGGTATAGACGTCACAAAAGATATTTTTTCGGATGTGAAAATGATAAGTCGTTTTCATAGAAAAGTTGACTCATTGTCTTCGCAATACTGATTCAATTAAACATCAGGTAAAACAGCTGCGTATATAATCCGAAGGATGATCTTACGTTTTTAATATCGATTTTCATCAAATTTAATTATTTTAATTAGTCTGAAAAAAGATCTACATGGAAAGAACAATTTTGCTGAGATATTTAAAAATATTTGAGCCATGCGAGCTTCAAACTGGTTGCTCGGCTAGAATGTTAAAACTTTTTGCAGTATTGTCATCAATGCTTAAGTGTTCTACATAATTATTTTGATGGTTCAAACAAAATTATCTATACCTAATGAAATTTTTAGATAATTTAGCAAAACCGTTCTTTCCGTATACACATACATCAATACTTTAATAAATGAAGTTCGACTTGGCAATTGAAAAATCACGCGCTCGCTTTTATGTGAATTTTATAATGTGACGCTAACGTACAAAATAGGTCAAATCAAAGACTGCCAATGAATTCGATTAAACTAATGTCCGTGCATGAATATGCAAAAAAACCATTGCGTATACGTTTCTTTTACGTGATCGATTTATTGAATCACTTGCTAGGAAAGTATAAAGCCGTCCCTTGTCTCCTTTCTCCTTTTCTCGGCTCCGCGATGCACGATATACTTGGATCTTACTTCCGGTTAGTACCTAAATATTATCGTATCGATAGCTTTCGTCAATGATAGACAGCACTAAATTATCATCCATCTCAAATCATCTCCTAAAAGATTCCTGAAAATCTTCAAACAATTATTTTGAGATAATTTGATATTTGTTCACGCGTAATACAAAATTAATAATATTATCGGTTAATTATAATTAATCTTATAAACACGCGGGATGCATGCAATGGGAACATGCAATCTTGTTTCATGTTATCGGAACTCTCAATTTCAATGAATATATGAAAAAAAATTTAGCTGAAAAAATTAATTGAATGTTTAGAAACATACCATAAAGGCAACACTCAGATAAACTTGATTAAACTTGAGAATCTATTTATTAATTGGCTTTAGTCATTCTCTGATTAACTACTCTGTAATCCTCTGCTCATGGACCCAGCCACATGCATGTAACGTACACAGGGAAAATTAACCACGATTAGCGCTAATTGACGACTGTGCAATCCGTTCTAAATGAGTACATTTCACTCGAGCGTTCGGGAAGTGCTTTTATCGAGAAATACGCAACAACTTTCCGAACGATCGCGAACGAGGGGCATATTAGAGACGCTCATGCGTGGTTTTCTTTCTTTGGTCGTTGATGCAGAAGAGAAGTTGGCTGGCAGAACTTAAGGCCGTCGCACACAAATTGGCATAACAGTAACAGCAGCGCACAAGTGCCTTGTCCGATGAGACGCTCGACACGAGCCACCATATTGTTGTGCAGAATTTATTTTGAGTGTTTCATTAGTCGAGACGTTTATACGCTGTGCTTATGCACTTACGTAAATTTCTGTACGGTGGGCTTTACGATGTAACGGCCGTTCTGCTTCGCCAGGATGGATGAATGTAGCATTTCTCGCATTGCGATCGTAACTGTTCGCTAAATGACAAACTGCTAAAGAATAGATAAAAGTTTATGAGTATTATCTCTTCACAAAGATTGTAATTTAATTTAATTATTATTGAACATAGGATCTTTTAGTTCCTGTAAAACAGAGAAAAGATCAAAAAAGACAATAATTTTCAATTTAACATTTACAAAGAAAAGTGAATCTATTGAGATTGGTAATATGAAAAATAAAATTTTTGGTTAAAGATACTTATTATTTTATAACTAGTCTATTTTCAAAGAACTTTTTAGAAAATTGCAAGTACGTCTCTTTCTTCTATTTTCAATTAATTTAAAGATATTTGACATTATTGATTTTCATACATTATATATTGTATATAATGTATATGCACTAGAATTTCTCTAAAGATAGATTCACAAAAAAGGATAGAATTAGAATAAAAAGATAAATTAAAAGTAGATTAAGATTGATCTCTAGAGATTGTGAAAAATTTTACGTTGAACTTTGATAAAATATTAATTATTAGTTAAATTTTATGTTTCACATAATATCTGTTGTGTCATATATTTTTTGTTTGGATGATCTCGGCCAATGTTTGCTATATATATATATATGTGTATATGTATTTAATTAAACAAAAATGTAAACTGTAAAAATCACAGTAAATGATATTATTCTATTAATCAATTAAAAACGCGAATTTTGGAAATAATTAATAATAATTCTAAAATTAAAATTTCATGATGCATGCTGCATGCTTTCTTATTTTATTAAATTATTTATTAGCTAATTAAAAATATCATTTTATTTAAACTATATAAATTATAACTTAAACAAATAATATAATATATATATATTAATAATATAATATATATATTAATTTATCTATTAAAGTAATATATGAATTAATATATACAAATGAATATAATATGCAAAATATATTCTAGTATCTTATATTAATTTTTTTATATTACATATTAAATTAATTATATAACTATAACTTTTCTCAAAAAAATATGAGAATATATAATATTAAATTAAATAAATTAACATAATTTTTTAAATAAACAAAAATATATGAGATTACTAAAAAATTGACTAGTCGCGTCCGAAGTCGGCGGATTAGTCGATGCCGTGCCAAGTAAAGTCATCCCCGACAAGCGTCGGACGAGTGGCCCTCACGTAGGTTGGAGGAGGGAAACCGTAGAAGGTGAGAAACCTCTCGGAGGCTCCCGACTGACGGAGGCTCTGAGCCAGGAATTAGCATTGCTTCTCTGGAATCTCTTCTCGTCTCTCCTCCGCTGCGCGCTGCCCCTCATTCTTCTCGCGTCTCTTCTCGCTCCCTTTCCTCTTCGGTGCTCTCTAAACCTCGGTTTCCCGTAATTATTTTAGTCCCCTCGTCTCTCGCACGATCCGCCCCTCGTTTCTCTCGGTCGTGGTAACGCCGGAGATGTAATCGTGGTTTACTGAGAAGGAATGCAACAATTTAGCAACTCGTTTTATTTTAATCTTATGCATGGAGATGTATTATGTACCTGGAAAGAAGTACAATTTGTGCCGTCCGATTATTATGTCATTTTCCTTTTAGAAGCTAATCTGTTGGGCACGATAATTATCTGATGTATTGTTACTTCATAATTTGCATTAAATTAAATATTCTGAGTATAACTCAAATTGTCTTTAATTATCTATAACTATTAAAAATGACATGAGATGATCAAATTTTGTTATTTCCAATATATTATAAAGGTTTTAAAAAACGCAGATTATTATTTTTTTTAATCTGAATTATTTTGAAAAATGCAAAATGTGCAATGTCTCATAAATAATATCACGAGAGTTAAATGACTAATTAAATGACTTATTAAAAGATTTAGATTTGCTTTCTTGTTCCAGATTTTCATTAATTTAACATAGCGCGCAGCTTCTTCCACGCGCGAGTGATTGTGACCATAAGTGTGGGTATCTGAACAATGAAATTAAGCTCTTTTGTATCGTGCGTTATATGACTAGCCATATAGAGCCGGAAAGCTTGCCCAGCATGTTGATCTCTTCATCCGATTAACGATGGCTAGGGAAGCGACTATTCCGTACCACTTATTTCGCTCTTGTGATACAGTTTTTTTTCTACTTTTTCATCACGCATCGTCAAGAAGATCCATAAAAAAAATTGATACCATCTTTTCTTTACATATGTAGCTTTACTATTTGCACATAAAATGAAATGAGCGGAAGTTTCTCAAAATTGCATTAATATTACTATAACGTTCCCTCTCGTTAGATCACGATTATACATTATACTATTCCTATATTCATCTTATTTATCTTCATTTGTCTTCTTTCTCTTCTTATTTTTTCTCTCTTCTATTCTTTTCTTATCTTTCACGTCTTGCTTTTTCCAAAGTTTTTTTTTCGTTTTACAATTATATATGACAATTTTACAATTATATAATTTTATGATATCCTGATAATTTTATAATTATAACTGTATATAAATACGTTTCGTTCAACTTTCCATTAATTTATGATACGTTAATATTCTTGAAAAATACATCAAATTTTTTTTTAATATCTCCAGAGAACAAATAATATTTTTGCGAAAACACATGCAAATATTTGGCATATAAGATTTTATAGAAATCGAAAGTTCTTGATTGATTTCAATACTTTTTGTTCTCTCTTTCTTACTGAATATTGCAAAGTTGTTTGCGACTAGATATATCTGTATCACGCATCGTACACTATCTCGGTATTGATATACACGCACCACCTGCTACGCACACCCGCCGTTAACCGTCGCGTCGATTATCCGAGTACGCCAGGAAAACGTTGAGTCGATGTCCGGGTACGAAATGAAGGGTGGCACATCGATTATCTGATATCACGGAGAGACAAACCCTTGATAAACAGTTTTTTTTTCTTGTGTGTGAATAATCTAGGACGGAGATAAAAGAAACGCGCTGAATCATAGAAGCAGACGGAGCAGAAAACTTTACAAATACATATATTTTTATTGTGTCCTGACACTTGGCAGAAATTCTGATAAAGTCGACAAAGATTTTATCTAAGTTTTTGATACCATCATAAAATATTTCGCGTGCGCGACTACTGTTTTATTAAATCCAGCAATTACTTATGAAAAATTACACATGCTAAAAGATAAAATTAATATTTTATTATCACCTCTTATCATATATAGATATGAGATATCTATTGTGTAGTAATGCATCATCTTATACTCGCAGATAGAATTTGTTATATCACATTTATATATGTATACGCAAATTATATTTAATTCCACCAAAATTAATTAAAAAATTGTCAAGATATAAAATTCACCATAAAAAGTTCTTCTCTTATTCTCTTATTCTCGGTCTGGCGAAGATGTTTTTCTACTAGTCTGAGGAAGCCAAACGCATGCTAAGAAAGTGCACTGCAGACAAAAGACAGAGAGAAAGATGCGATTAACGCTTCGCGATCAAAGTCGCAAAGTCCAGATAATACATATAGACGACATTTCTTTTCTCTTTCTGTCGCAGAAATTTTCTCACGAATTAAAGAATTAACTTAACGAACAAAGAGCCATTATTAAATATGGTTATGAAGCAATTTATTAAGAAGATTGGTAAAGGGCACGCGAGAACAAGGAGCGAAAACGGTTCAGCGATTTTGTGAGTTACGTTACGTTACTACGTGCACTACGTGCGCACGCGGGCGACAGACCCGCGTGCGTAGTGCGTGCTCGTGTGCGTGCGCGCACCGGAGTACGTACGGGCGAAGGGGACAGACCGACAGAGATAAAGAGCACTTCCGGAGAGACGCGGGGAGAGACCAAGGTCCGCGTATCTGTTGCTGCTGGCAAGGAGAGGCGCAGGAGAACCCGCGGGAGAGTCACACCTGAGTGCCCACGCTTCCTCTTATCCGTTCCCTCCCTTTTGTCTCTCGCTCGCTCGGTCCCGCTCGYCCTCACGCGAGTCCCACAGAGCTCTCCCTCTCTGCCTGGCCCCTCACTATGTCTCTTTCACCTTCTCGCTCTCGGCGGGCGACTCCCCATCCCTGAAGTAAACTGTCTCTCTTTTTTCTCTACTTCCTCTGTCCTCCCCTCGTACAAATGGCGCGCACCATCTCTCGTCGTGTCGTGCCCCACGATATCCTACGCGAGCGACGAGTGTTCCTTTCGATAGGGACAATGGAGAACCTTTCAAAAATTGTATTCGCGATTGCCTCGGAGAAAGAACCAAGTGGAATAGGATAGAAAAATTGGAAAAGAATAGATCTCTAGAAAGTATTTCCTAAAAAAAAAAAAAAGATGAGATTTAATTAATAAGGATTAATACAAACAATCGAAAATGTGGAAATTTTTCTGTATTTGACGGATATCTAATTTTATCGATTGAATACAACGAGAGAATGAATGCTAAGTAAGTCGTGCAGAAGACAACTAATAGCAAGTAGATGAAGATGTCAAAGAGGTATTTCGCGTGCGGGTTCCCTTGACGTGACATTCTCGGGCTGTTATCGGCTTTCATACGAGACGTAATTGTTCGTAAATGTGATTCGTAGGCACTTTGTTTAAGCAAAATCTGATGCATAACGAGACGCATGACTTTCGATCGGCGTTTAGAGTTACAAGTCGTTCAATTCGTGCGTATCGGTTTACACGAATTACACGATCATATACGATACTAAGGCGATATTGTTGACTCGTGCTCGTCTCATTGATATCTTCCCTCTGTTATATTTCTTGAAAGCGGGGTATTGCGTGTTTGCATGCGGCTGTAGGTATATGCCACGCAATTTTAGCGGATAAACTCGATACTAGCGCGTTTTCACGACGAGAAAGCTTAACCCGAGTAATTTTTCATGCTGACCGTATTAATAATTGCGACTTATTACATGGCAATAAAACTTCACTTAACAAGGGTGTTATTACGATAAGACGTTTTGATTACAAGTTCAGCAACCGGATAGATTGAGATTGTTGTAGAAATTATTAAGATTTCCTTGATAAACTATTGTTATTAATTAACATTGAGAAAGCTACAATTCTCATAATTATTTTGAATGTATAAACGGCTCAAAAAGTTATTAACATTTTTTAAATGATAATAATGGAAGCTGTCATGTAATGAGGATTAGACTTCACTTTTTATACAAGTTACACAATAATGACAATCCGTGTTCATTTATGACGATGAAATTTTGTATTCTAATAAGTGTGTGTATTTGCAAGCATCGATCTTTACGACAAAAAAATTTCAAATTTAGCGTATATCTGGTCTCTGATTAAATCAGACGATAGCAACCGCACAAGTGCCAACCTGTGGAGCATCGTTCATGTTACAAACATTCGCTCGGATTTCCAGTGTCAGGGAAAATATAGATGCAAGATGATCTTTCGTCATTCAGCAACTCGATTATCACGCGCTCTCGGACTGCGCGCGATCGACTTTTGATCTCTAAGAAATGATACCTGGTTTATTAATTACAACTTTTAGTAAAAAAATACGTATAAAAAGACCGAATTTTTTAAATGATATTGAAATTAACGAATTTAAAACAAAAATAGTCAAAGAAAAAGAAATCAATTAAAGCGACAATTTGATCATAATCAATATACAAAAAATTAATAAAGACTTTTGTAAGACGTAAGTAAGATTCAGCGCAGATAAACTTTGTACTTAATTGCGCGATTTATAGTTTAATTCTAACAAATAAATGATACGCTCACAAATTATAATGACGAGGAAAAATACAATAGAATCGAAATTCGAAAGAGCTAAGCAAACGCCATAGACAGCCCTTTTTCCCACGATATATCTTTAGCGCGTACTTAAGGATACCTAAGAGGCTTTAGCCAGCCACATATCGACGAAATATAATTTGATGGCGCGCACAATCCCCTCCGTCCTGCGTTCTCCAGTCTCTCCGGACGTAGTTCTCCTTAATCGAAGGAGGATGTGGAGTCGGTTAAGCCGAAGTCAGTCAGTCAGTTTCATTTGAACGTCAGCTGCCCGGATGTCTCCCCCATCTGTGGGACTCGTGTTGCAGGGAACAGAGGCACCCATGTGAGACACCTTCTCCTCCGTGCTCACTCACTCGTCTGCTCACTCAGGTGGACCCATACACGGCGTGCGCGTGTATGTAGCACGTAATGCGCGCGTATCACGCCGTACACGGATACATCTGGACGCAAAGTACATCTGCGTGCTGCGACGGTCACTATCTCCTTGACAAAACTTGCTGCTGAATTATCGAGATTCTCGATATTATTATCTTGGATTATGAGATTATGAGAAAGTCACACATCATTCGAATCTCCTTGCGTGGAATAAAACCGTTACACAACGTGTAACATGTTTTCATTTGGATCTTTTGAAGGCGATATAAGATCGATAACTCGATAAATCCGATTAATTTCGGAGGAGTCTAATGAATAATTTACACTCGGTTCGAATAGGTGAAAGATCAGTAATCAGAGGGTCACTCTCCACATTATGCATTCGCTCATTTATTCGATCTTTTATCGGGCTTTTAAATGATCGAATATATATGCATGTTGGTGTCGTTTGTTAGTTTCCTCCCGAGCTAAGTCTGATCAAATTTATTATATGTATATTAATGAGCTCTTTATCCACGAAAATACAAAAAACATCTTTTTTAGCGTCTTCTTTTTTCATTTTAATTAATGTATACGAAGCATGAAAAATTTGGATTATTTCAGATTGTTTCAATAACATGTTTAAAAGTGTAAAGAGAAATAAATAGATAAATATTGATGTTGATAAATTTAATGTGTTATGTTCTTCATAACATTATTTATTGAAATAATTGTATATATGCGCGCGCGMGCGCGCATATGTCAATGATGGTCTAATCTGGATCTGATTTCATGAAAATACGTATTATTTTTTGGATACCTTGCATCTGATTCCACTACAAACAGATATTGGCGAATTAAGCATTTTTTGCTGTAAACATCACGTGATCTCGCAAGTGTCATCTTGTTCTACTATCTTGTTCCTTTTTATTTTATTATTTGACCTCGATAAGATATTAAATAAAAAATAATTTTTTCATAATCGCTATAATTACAAAATCATATGCATGAATTAACGGTAATATTTTGACAGTATTAATCCGTGAATAGTTTTATTATTAAGTAGCGTGAAGGATGTAAGTATAGAGATGACGAACAAAAAAATCGTTCTGCCAGCACTCCATCAGCGAGATCCATATCTCGAGAAGCAAGTTGCATTCTATATGAATTCGAGGAAGCCTTCTCGGATTATAGAGACCAGTTACGATGGCATTGCATACAGCAAATGTAGCAGATCACATTGCGCAAAGTCTAGTTGACAAATCAGAACCGTATTCTCCGTCGAATCTTCGCTATTCCATTCCGTAAGCGAACGTGACATTCGGCGAAGCAAATGAACGGTTCGAAACGTTCGCAAGATTAAAAGCATCGCATGCACAAGTGCGCTTCGCAAGATGCACGGTGGACTCAAATTTTTGAAATCGTATGTTGTTTAATTTAATAGTCAAAATTCTTAGAGACTAAGTATCTTCTACAAACTGAGGAGCTTTTCTTTTTCGCTATCTTTTGTCTACTATTTCTGAATACGCCGAAAAATATTATTAAAATAATCGTTAGAATTATTACGTGGAATGAAAGTATTACAATTAATTATCTTTTTCATTATACTATCGTATTGCCAGCTATACGGATGGTTCAGTGCGATAAATGTGAACACGATATCACCGGCACGAGCGACATGGAAGAGTAAAGACACGTACATGTGTGCGTGTAACTCCGACACGCCCGGTACACTGCATTAAATATAATAAAAAGCGAAGTGGGGGAGGGGGGGAAGAGATTTACAAGAAAAGCTCCCGGATGTGGGAAACTTCATCTTGATCAATTTTCCTCATTAGCGGCCGAGCGTGGATGTATCGCGGAAAACCTGGAAATGCAAAAACTGCAGACCGTTCCGCAGAACACAAAAATACGCGAATATGTTCAAAGCATGATGTCACGGTTCGTAAAAATATTTTCAGAGATACGCTGAACTTATATCACGACAAATTCTCAATAGATCTTTCTCACCTTAAATCTGTTTTTAACCAACTTAACATATAGAAGGAATTTATCTACGCTAACATTGACGAGTTAAACATGTGATAAAAATCAAAACTTGAAATTTTTTTCAAGAATGCAGTTTCATTATTGATATATAGCTTTGTTTGAACACTCTGTATATTCGACAGTGCAGGTAGAAGGGGATTCTCTGTCCTGTCAGCGCCTCTTCGAGTTCAATGATCTCTATGACTGAACGAATCACGTTAACGATATATATGAAATTTAGTTTGGACAGTGATTAGATAGATTCCTGATCATCACGTACAAAAACATCCCCATCCGAGACCTGAAGCATCAGACACTTTAAACACTATCAGTTAACAACAGTAATAACTTTATATTTCATTGATAAACAAAAAACAGATCTTTTTTAACTAGAAAAAAATTTGCAATTTTACACTGTAATTACATCTAACATATTATATATTTTTTTCTATATGAAATTACGAAATTACGTATTGCCTTTGGAATAAAGATCTTATTCGTATTACATATTCATAATCAAATCTTATTTTCTAAAATAATAATCGTTTTCGAATGATTAAAAGCGCGAGATGTTGGCCAACAGGAAACGAAAATATGTGCCAAGAAAGCGATAAGAAAGACTCTTCTTTCTTTTAACGGGACCGTATTAAAAACGGTGTTTGGCCGACGACATGAAAACTCGTATATATGGCACGGCGCGAGTCGCATCGTTTAAATGCAACAAAAGTAGAGCGCTGTCCACGTAGGGCAAGGAAAGTGAGCGGAAGACAGGTGAGTGCAGGTGAGGAACGAATCGAGGTGCGGATGTACACAGAGCAGAAAGAGAAGAATCGACTCGCCCGCGGGTAGATAACCTGCCGCTGTTGTAAAGTGAGTGAGGGGACCGTGTAAGGTAACTGAAGTTTCTGACCAAAGTGAAGGAAATACATCCGCGAAACGTATCGCCATTATTCGTTATTTTGTCAAAGAGAAACTGACGTGGGAAATTTGTATAATCATTCGATATATACAATATATATCATTATATAACGATTATACTTTGTATGACAGATTATATTATAAATATTATTTTTACATGCTTTAATATTTATATTAACGTAGAAAAAAGATTTATATATAGAATTGATATAGAATGCAATATATATACATATATATATCATTTTATAAGTTACGCTATTTATAAAATATTTTTGATAATAAGGTATTAGCTTATTTCTGTCGCAATGTGATTTTTGTCGTGAGGAAGTGTCGCTTTCAAAATTGCTGATCTCTCGATTATGTCACGGAGAAAATTGTCATTATTTCTACTCCGATGGATGCGTTTTCCACATCTTAACGATCACCTTACCTCTATGTAACAACCGCCGCGATCTCTTACCGTCAAAAGGCAGTCAACGAGATTAGAAAGGTGTACTCAGCGTCCGAGTGCACGTAATTACTTTAATGAGTCACTTGTAGTCCTTTATTACGCAGACATATTAATTGTTTCGTTCGCCAAATGGGCAATACGTCTCTACATAATTCATATTATATAACGTACAGCATCATGATTTAATGTTGTACAGTTTGTAATCAGTTTGTAACCGAACAAAGAAAATTGACAAAACACTTCACGAAGAAATTTAAGTACCGCAAAAAAATTTTTTATCAAAGTCTCTGAAAGATATTCTTCATCTAATTTAGAATCCGGTCGATAATTCATGAAATGCAAAATTGTTACTTCAACAAAAATTTCACATTTTTTATCATTCTCTATAAAAAGAAATGTTTATCTTTTAATTCTGTTATTATTTTAAGTCTGTTATTTTAATTTCGTTATTATTGCTATTATTTTATGGATGATATGCGCTTAATGTTAAATATGAGGAGAACAACCCTCTTTGGGCATTCCAGGAGCTTTTTTTACGCATTGCGTTTTGTGACCGCGGTTCCGAGAAATGAATGGGCAAAAGGATTAGTTGGCTGTACACACAGGAGTACAATGAGCTTGTATGCGGAAAGTTTAATTTTCTCAAAACAGCGAATGAAAATATGAGCTAAGATAAAATTGATAACTGAAATGTGATATAGCCGTTTATTCGGTATATGTATCCAATTGAGCATATTTAAAAATGATCTTGATTCAATACTTATTGTATACTTAAACATAATTTTGAGTTTTTTTTATAGAGGATGATGAAAAATGTGAAGCTTTCTATCGATAATAACGCAGTGATTTTGCATCTCGAATTGCCAATCAAATTCTAAATTGGGTAAAGAATGTTACATTTTTCGAGAGGCTTTGGAAAAAAATAATAGAGTTCGTAACCGCTTGACTAGGTAAAACAATGACTTGGCAACCGTAAAATTTGGAAGTAGGCCATCGTGTAAGTTTATGACCGAAGTTACGACAAGAATTTACGTATGCATGTAGTACAGGCACGGTGGATATATAAGCGGAACATGGCTGCGTCTATATGTATGTGTACGGCGTGTACATAAAAATAGTTCTGATATCTATTTTTATTAAATAATTGCTGTTCGATCTCGTCGTGTTTAAAAAAAGAATTATGCGCCGCTTCGATTGCACGCTTCGATCTTTTGTTCGTTACTGCAGTGATACGTAGTTTCCATTGCTCTTTTCGAAGTTAGACTGTAATCGCGTAAAAAAAAAAAGAGAAGTGGACGGGTACACTCGAATATATCATTTAGAAACTGAGAATGTCGAGTGATTGCTATTCCGGGAAATGAGGGAGAAAGGTTGGCGGCTAACGGCGGCCCGACGACGCCAGGTACATGTACAGATAACGCACACACGCACGCGTCAATCCGCATTGGGATTCACGAAAGCTCGGCCGTACTCGCGAAAATTGAAAACAACGGAATTGCATCATCTCATGTAAGTTGACTTTCAACGTTTTTTTGTGTCCCTTCATATGTTTTCCACGAGCGGGAAGTAGAGTTCACGATATGAAGCTGAAAATGGCCCGGGAGTTAGCCCGAAATGCAGGGCCGCGGCGACCGATTTCCAAAAAAATTAAGTTATAGCTTTCTAAGCAAATAAAAACGTTTCCACTATGCACGTAGGCACAAATGCATTCTCAGAACATAATGAAAGTATC
>JANQDE010000028.1:1172856-1194053 GCA_037157785.1 Cephalotes varians
TATATGTTGAAGCGTAGAGCTTACATATTCCTCTATATTTCGTAAGTGAATAAATATTCGAATTTTGTATTTTTTGTGTAAGYGATACTTTCATTATGTTCTGAGAATGCATTTGTGCCTACGTGCATAGTGGAAACGTTTTTATTTGCTTAGAAAGCTATAACTTAATTTTTTTGGAAATCGGTCGCCGCGGCCCTGCATTTCGGGCTAACTCCCGGGCCATTTTCAGCTTCATGTTCACGATACTTCTCAAAAATGTTGTCTTCTCTTTTAACCCTTAACCTGCACATTTCCATAGAATAACTTAACCTGCACACGGGATGTTAAACATCCCCCCAAGCATTTTGAACGTTCATTATTAGAAAAGTATGACACCTAGAGACTTAAGAAAAAAAACTGTAAGTACTCGGGACCATCAAAAATGAAATATGATTGATCCGAATTTTAATTCTTGAAATTAAGTTTCATTAAAAAACGGCTATTACGGCTATTACTTAAAAAATCATATCTCAGTCAAATTTACATATTTTTCAATAAAAATTCAATACTATACTCTCAAGATGTACTACTTTGAGAAAAAAAAAACGAAATTTTGCTGGGGTGTCAGATAGCCAGAGTTAAGGGTTAAGAGATCTCGTTTTTCCTTCTATAAATAATATTTACGTTGCGCCATATCAGTTATGAATATCCGTCAACTTAATATAGAATTACTCGCTGTGTTCGTAAGTACATCTATCGTCCATTGCATACATTATTCACGAATCCTTAGTCGAATGTTCACCACGTGGCTGAATCCGCTCGTTCGCCTACGTCTACATATTATGAAAAATCTATGCTACGGCCTTGATATTATTCTCATTATCTATGTTAAATTTAGACAAATATTTAAGTTCAGATCTTTTATGGTATACGTATTTCACTAAACCTCCTCGTATTCTACTAATCGAAAATTGTAGAGAAAAAGAAATAATGTTCCTTTTATTCTCTACGCGTTAAAATATTATTTATTAGATACACTTTTTTAGGATGTTTTTAGGATACATATAACGTACATTTTTGCATATATGAATGACTATTTTATTAAATATATTATATTAGGTTTTATTTGATACGAAGCAGATAAAATCAACTTTTTAGTCTATTCTATAAGACTATCGATCAGATTATTACTTTAAAATTATCTCAGAGATACGTTAATACGTTCAGAACGTTAGACAGCTTGTTACTATTTGTCTCGATACAAACGTTATCGGTCATCGAAGGAAACAACTTCCTCTACATTAATAGTTAAGCCCAGCCAGTTATCAGGAAACGTAGAAACGACGAGGCAGACAGAGAACCGCCGTCGTTATCGAGTATCACCGGAGGAGGTTGTGCCGGTAGACGTGGCGGCGGTGGTGGTGGCGGCGGTGGTGGCGACGACGGTATGATGGTCAATAGTGGGGAGGGGGGACAGCAACAACGGCACGGCGGTGGTGTTGCTGCTGCTGTGGTGCCCTCGCCTACGTCGGGGTGACCCGGGGTGGCTCGAACGCGCGCGGGAAGCAGGGTGGGACAGGTGGAGAGAGCAACTCTCCGCCGCCGGTGACGTTTCAGCTCATGCAGAGGTGAGCCAGCAGCAAGAGCCGTGGTATTGACCGGTTGCCTCCCTAGCCGGTTACCTAGCAACTGTTTGTGGCCAACACACCTATGAAACCTTGGAGATCTGACTTTAGCCTACAGACCACCCATCCGACCATCACCCACCCATCCAGCCAAGAGGTGAGCCCTGCTTCCTCCCCAGCTCCCTCCGTCTCACACACCCGCCGCCTCTGACGCTCTCCTCGTCTCTTTATCTCTCTTTATCTCTCTCGCTCTTTTTCTCTCTTTCGTCCGATCGAATCAGATTCCTGGGGTTCGGGGAAGAAGCGCTCGATCATTAGGGCTTCCCCGTAAGTTCTCGCATTCGTACCTTGGCGCCGTCCCCATCCCGATGATGGTCGACGGTAGCGGACGTGGGGACCGGGGGTAGCTAGATGATCGGTCGTTGTTACGACCAAAATATACACTAGGGAGAAAAAGGTTTCGTGTCGAATTCGATTGCCAGGCGCGGAGAAGTCATCACGATAATCTCTCTCGTCATTGCCAGCCGAAGCTAACCTTTTGGCCAGGGACGTGGCAGGACGTAATGTCATCGCGTTTACGATGTCTCGAGTGTCATGGATGTATCGATCGTCTCTGGTTCTTTTTTATTTTGTTTTCGATCACGTTTCTGGAAGAAGGATGAGATACTATTTGTTTCGCAATTTACAACTATATTATCGTTTATAATACAAATTATAAAGAAAAGATTGTAGTGCATTTACTAAAGATAGGAGAGACTTCAATTTTTGTCTTTTTTTCAATTTTCCCTTCAATTTATTTTTAACAGAGATATCACACATATAATTTCGATCGTGATATTATAATAGAACAATATATTATGTCCATCTTGTGCTACATTTATGAGAAATGTTCTATTTATGAAGAGATGAAGAATTAACATATCTCCTTGCAATATCTTTTTCATTGTTGACGCGTTATTATACTTTAACTTTTTGTTTTATTTTGCCGCGTCATATCTCTAATTTCACAATTGGCTTTAGGGCTCAGAAAGAAGTCCTATCGCGCGAGAGAAATGCGTGAGGAGGGAAGCTCGCGCGCGCGCGAGAGAGCGGTCATTAGATGAATAATAAATTGGTGAATCGAGGGTGTGGTTACACGGCTGGAACGAGCCCGGGTTGCCTGGCTACGAAAGCACCTACATCGGATCCTCCGGCGTACACGGCCGAAGTTGGATCCCTCCGCCGCGGTTGGCCTCGCACGTGCACCGAGCGGATACGTGTGCGACGAACGCGACGGCGGGCAGACGCGGTTGTGTGGATACATATATGTATGTATGTGTGCGCATGTATGTGTGCCAGCAGCTATAGGCTAACATTATCCACACTACCATCCAGTATGGTCCTCCTCCGGCCGGAGTAAAATCAACCGGCCAGCAAGCTAAGCGCCGATCAATAACCGGGGACCTCGGCGGCTCTGCTCTGCGGAGTGTCTTCCGTGGAATACAAACGGTCCTCGTTATAGCTCGTATTCTGACGAAGGCGAGCCGCTTCCCGGCTAATGTAACATTTCCAAGGACCGAGATGCAATGAAATGTAAGAACGAGATGTATAAAAATGCCGATTACAATGAACGACGTATTTATATTAATGCTATCGATTTGTATTTTATTTTCGACCAAAAGGACCAACAAGAACGTCTCATAATTTTCAATAATTTTTTATTATTTTTAAGATTTACATTTGCACATGTATCTCTATATCTCTGTCATGCAATGCGGCATTGCGTATATCGGTTGCATATATTATTTCACATAATAACAACACGATTGTACATTCTTTTAAATAACATTATATATTAGAAGTATTCTCTAACAAATATTAGATACATATCAAAAAGTTTTTTTTTGCATTAATTATCAGAATAATATCTTATAACATATTGATGTCTTTAATGGGACAATATCAATTTTAATAGTTACTCCAAATATCCAACTACAGTGCGAGCCATATAATTATTCGCGATATATGCAAAACTTATAGCTTCTCGATTAATCGACAGCGTGCGTCTCAAATGACGTATGTCGAGAAGACGAGCGGAGCATGAAGCCATTGTACGTGCAGCTTTCGTGAAAATCGCGGTAACGCCGGCTGGCGTGCTGAGAAACCCGTGAGGACGATGACGAGGCCCGTAATGGCGCCATTGTTCCCCGCTGCCGAGAGAGGAGAGATGTGCACGAGAATCGAGGTTACGAGAGAGGAGGGAACGAATTGGCATTTGCGTAATAGGAATACGAGAAATATATTGCGACGTTGTTTGTATCATATGATGATGAATCTCGAGATGTCGCGGCCGAGAAGAAGATTCTGTTGCGTAACTTTGCGCGACTTGTGCGTTCTTTGGATGTTAGCGCAAAATTGAGACGTAATTTACGATGGTCATGGCAATTTTTTAATCCGTGGAATATCCTATGAGAACACTGATGCAAGAACAATTTATGTTCTCTCTCTCTCTCTCTCTCTCTCTCTCTCTCTCTCTCTCTCTCTCTCTGTGCATGTGTGTGTGTGTGTGTAAAATAGAGATTAGGTTAAATATTAAATATAGAATAACAATATAGAAAGCACAAGCATTTGAAAAAATATAAAATCTGCTAAATAATTTGTATTTCATCTTTTAAATACGTATTTTACAATTAGTGAAAGTGAATATTTACGTGGAAAATAAAGATCATGAATATTAATAAAATATTGGAAATTGGGAATTAGAAACAGATAAAAAGTACTGACATTTTCCAATCTTTTTTCAGTTAAATTTTGATTTAATTTGACTAACAATGCTCATGTTAATATCAAAGACAGGATAGATAAAAGATGAAAAATTACTACAATAAATTTTAAATTTATATAAGAATAAATTTATATAAAAAACACACTTTACAGTGTTATTAAATAAGTGTCTTTTTAAAATATGTATTATTTATCAATTTATTTCTTATGACATAATGTGCAATTATTTGGTATACTCAATATTATATGAACAAAATGTTCTTCATTTTGGTCACTAGATTATGATCATCATTGCATTATCTCGAGTTTTGATTTCGAAAAGTATAAGATATCGTATCTCATTCCTTCTGCTTCCTATCTCATCTTAATGCGAATACGAGACGTGACTCGATGCGAGGCGTCTTTCGTGATACGCTTTTATTTTCGTAATGTCGATCATTATCAGCACGACGGTGCCTAATAGAAATCATAATCGAGCTACTCAACGAACATCCGCTGCGGCGCGGCGGATAATTATCGTCGTCGAAGCCGCGGGATAGTTTGAAGGTGACCATGCCGGTCTTCTATCGGTTGTAACAGTAGCAACGGCTGCTGATGATCTCGCAGTCAGCAATGCGGAACGGACGCCGACAGTCCTGTGCATTGTTCTACCTTCTGAATAAACACTAATACTGCTAACCCACGCTCTTGAAAGATACTACACCAGTTCCCACGAGTTACGAACACGCGAATTCAAGGTACCGCTGTATTATGATTACGGATATCTTACACAACGTTTATCCGAGCTTTGGGGACCGCGACGAGATCTTGAGACTGGCGTGCTGTCGCGCGAAAAGAATCCTCCCAAGTTCTTTATCTCACAATTATCCTACGATTCGTGATTTTTAATTGGGACGGCTCTCATAGTAACATGCGCAAATACGTACATAAATCCTGTCTGCTTCGTCGAAATAAATATCCTCTTTCTTAAATTGTAACGTCAAAATAAATGGAACGTAAGCGTGTAAACTTAAACTTTTGTCAAACATATTATGTCGCTGCTAAATTATTATGTTTACTCGGATTATCAACTTTTAACGTATCTTTCAAAGTATCAAGTATTTTTTAATTAATAACAAATATTTTTTTTTAGAATACAGAGTAAAAACAAATGTAATATGGAATCCGTTTTTAAATTAATATTACTATTAACATACTTTAATATATCAAGACTTTTAACTTACACTTTTAATTTATGTAGAACTCTTAAGAAATATGTTAGGTATAACATTCAATTAATACAAATTTTCAAAATTTAAATTCAATTTCAGTATTAAAAAAAGTACAAAAAAATAAAAAGTAAAAATAAATGTAAAAATAAAAGGATCTAAAAAATGGGATAATGAGATATGAAATATGGATCAAATTTCAGAAACAGTAATAAATAATAAATAAATAAACTTGTTTACGTAAACTGATCGAAATACGGTTTTAAATCTAGTCTATATCTTTACTGTGCACATAGAAAATAAAATAACGTTATTGCACATGGATAGTAAAAAACATAAAATTAAATTTTAAATTATTATGTAAAATTAAACATTGTTATCTAAAATCAATATTATTATTCACACATGAGAACAAAAACGTATTTTTGTATTTGAGTAATCTAAAATAACAGTTTATATAAAATATATAAAATAAAAATCATTGCACATAAGAAATACTTTTAAAATATAGAAAATATTTACAGGATATAATTATATATTTTATAAAAAACGAAAAACGTTATAATATGTTTTATATTTTCTACTTTTGAAGTATTTTATATTACCTGTATATTGATGACAAACAAAATTTTTCCGTGTCAATAAAAGTTAAGAATCGCAATTAAACAGCATTATTCATACAATATTATTGAAAGCGTTTATGGAATATGAACATTAAAGAATTTACTTTGAAAGAGAACTTGTGGGAACAGTTAAGACAATGCCGTGATATCTCCAAGAGCAATAAAAATAAATAAGAACTTGTATCAAAGAAAACCGTTGTCATCCAAGGTTCGCTATTCATCATAGCATGTTTTGCAATATCTGCAACAACTTCCAACAATTGCCATCTGAATGCAGTGGTTTCTTTAAAAAATAAGCTCCTATTTCTTAGCAACTTATTCCATAGTATCTGCTCTTTTCTCTATATAATTTTACATCCACACCCACACACACACACACAAAATTACATTTTTATATTAATATTAATTATATATAATAATAAAATATTATCTAATAATTAAATTTAATTAATTAAGTACAGTTTAACTCTGAAATTCATAATTTTTATAAAATTTTGAATAACTTATCATAACTAATCATAACTAATCACTACTAAAACTTTCTATTGTAAATATAGTCTTTGTAAACATGTATAAATTCATTTAGCGTTATAATATATTTTCGTATGTATGTTTTTCCGAAAACAAATCGATATAGAAAATAATATTCAGCAGTATAGTGCGGGTCTTGCGTTTCCTCTTATGAGCGACTCATTAGCGACATTCCACGTCGTTGTCTGACTCATCAGTAATACTTCAGTCTGTAGAGTTTTGCATACCGACTGACGCAAAGTCACGTTGTGATACCAATTCCACTTTACAATCCAGATCTGTCATAATGTCAGATTAGAAATACAAGAGAATTGAGATATATATCATTCGAATATTTTTCGAATATTTATTTAACTCTGAAAATGTAGGGTAGATTTAATTGATGTTTAAGTTATTTTTTATGTATTTGTGTGTGTATAAAAAATTATATTTTTATGAAATCTAATATAATATTTAATTAGAAAATTGTCATTTTGGATTCTAATAGGAACTTCTAATTATGTTGAATTGTCGTGGGAGTGTTCCTGATAGTAAAACTTGCGACTTTTACGTACACCATAAAATTATATATAATTATTCAAAGTCTTCTGAAACTTATGAAAATAATAATTTACACGTTACGTACATGAGAAAATCACATATGACGATATCTACTCGCGGTATCCATTCGCGATCGCTTTCGCGACATTCGACATGAGTAGTTAACGATATGCCTATATCTCGTGTCTTAAACAATTAACACATGCGTGCGAGATTACATTCTTCGAACGAAATAGGAAACCCCGATTGATAAAAGAATTAGTTTGCAGGAGATAAGATCGCTTATCTACATATATTGAATCGGAGACTGAAGAAGATCTCTGCATCCGTCGAAGGCGTCGCCTTTTGCACGGTAACGCGATGCGTGAAACGAGATGTTACCGCCGGCGTGCACCGGAATATCACAATGCGCGCGTTGTTATGGTTTTCGCGATGCGCTGCTATTCTGCAGCGGGCCGGATAACAGGATATACGGTGTCCGATGAACATCCCGGCGCAATACGCGGCCTCTCTGTCTCTCTCTCTTCCTCTCTCTCTCTCTCTCTCTCTCTCTCTCTCTCTCTCTCTCTCWCTCTCCSCCCGTTATCGACCACGCGCGACACGTTCGCCACACTGATAGATACACGCTCCTTTCGATACACCGATAGCTCCGCGTTGGACGCGTTCGCACACGCGGGCCTTTACGATCGCGTATGGAGCAGGCGCGCATTACGAGCAAGAGTACGAGTAACTCGATACGCGACACGTAGATTCTGTGGAAGCATGTACCATGAAAATCGTATCCCGAATACAGCGTAAATGGAAAGTAAAAATATGCAATTGTTATTTAGATGGAGTGAAAGTATTAAAGTTCAGCTCAGTTACCGTAAAATTTGAAATAAAAGGAGCAAAAGAACTACGAGGAATGCCAGCCAGTCAAATTTTTGTTGAAACATCTATCGATTTCGTTTTGTTCCAATGTTTTTGTTTTTTTCTCTTCGTATCAAAAAATAAAAATGCTACGATTATCTCATGGACGATCGTAGAGAGATCAATAGTAGGAGAATCTTTTACGACGTGCGGAACACACCTATCCACGACCTAACCCTCCCGTCATCCCACGGGGGATAAAAGTGACTTCGGACCGTGACAAAGTAACGTGACGCGGTGCACCTTCACCAGTCCGCAACGTAGGTTAAGTGGTACCAGTCTATTCGAAGGGATGCTGCTCTGACATTTAGGAGCGTGGCATTTAGCTCCGGTCTTCCCCCTCGTTAAACATCCCTATGCAATTTCCTATCTGATCATGGGACATCAATATTAGCAGAGAACATCTTCCGCCTTTTTCCGGCTGACATAATGCCATCATCAGAGGCGGATCTATTGAAAGGACTGAAAGAAGGTGTTTGAAAACATAGGTTCCAAAAATGCGATACGTATATGCGATACGTATATAAGTTTTAATTAAGACAACTTCAATATTTCTGCGTTTATGACATTGTTTTATTTTTTTATATAACTTTTACGAAGACGTCGCGTTGAGCTAGGGTATTAAAACTCCAATTTTTTGAAAATGATAATTAAGATTTATAAAAAAACTGAAACATGCAAGAGCGTAATATCTGCTGAACTTTGAGCACACAAGAATATTACATTTTAGATTTTCAAAGTTTTGCCTCGGGTCTTATTAGCTCTAGGGCCATTTCTGAAGCTTATCTTTTGCTCCCTTTGTATGCTCTTCTCGATTTTAATAGCTTGTGGGACTGAAATCTACTCTTGTATCGAAATGTATTTTGGACAAAATTAGACACGTTAGAAGGATCTCCATAGATAGATAGATGGATCATCAATATATTAATTTCTATTGATGGATTATTATTTTACGAATACGCTATTTTCAAATTGAACAAATTATTTTCTATAAATAAAAACAATAGCACGAGATAAATTTTCTTTTTTAATTTTTTTCGAATATTATTAATTCGAATATTATTTTTTCAAATATTATAATTCCTAAAATGTTATTTTTTAAAATTCTTTATTTTAATTATAAATAGAGGTTGTAATAAATTATATATTATATGAATGAATAAAAATATTAATATTATATAATCATTATTACATATTTACGTAATGTAATTACGTAATATAATTGCTTTTTAATATAATCAGCATCTATGAAGAATTCTAATTTAATACAAATTATTATTACATGATACAGAAGAAATGGAACAATAGTATATATACGGAAAGAACGATTTTGCTGAGGGATCTAAAATTTGGCGAATACAGATCTGAAAATAATTTTGTTGGAATCTTAAAAATAATGAGCGATGCTGCAAAAAATTTTTAAATTCCAGCCACCAGTTTGAGCATTCTACATAATTATTTCAACTTTTCTAATCTGTATCCAGCTAAAATTTTAGATCTTTCAGCAAAACCGTTCTTTCCGTGTATGCATAAAATGAGTACGAAGCTAACGATAAATGCAGTTTATGACACAATTTTTTATTGCGTTTATAACAGATCTTTTCGATCTCATTCGGAGTCAGCTGCCTTTTGAGTAGCCACCTTCGATGACGATAATAAATATCCATTAATGTAGCCGGCACGGGTAGGGGGATAGTTATCGCATCGCGAGCTACAGAGGCAGATGACTCGAAGAAGGTCCAGCTGCCTTCGATCACTAGCTTATTGTCGGAACCATCCGTTCGACGAAGATGTGAACGAACGGGGAGAAAAAAGCGTTTTAAAGAACAGCCGATTCTTCTCGTGGTATGTTAGAATTTTGATGATTGGGCAAAATTCGTTAATGTATCGTTACACGTGACTACAATTCACGACTAAAAAAACAGAGCATTTAATTCGCCGTATTAATTCAAATGATAAGGAATAATAAGCGAAAAATATTCATTAATATAATTCACGCTCTATATCACTCACACACTCTCTATATCAGAGAAATTGTTAAAGTTACGTATAAAATAAGTATACGGAGTATTTTATCCACAACTGTTGTTCGAGAGATGTATAATTAAATTGGGTCATAATGAAAAATATAGTATCTCTTTGATATAAAGCAGAGAATAACGATCTCGGCTTTGTCTCACGATAGTTTACTTCACCTCATATATTATCGACCGCAGCAGGTGATATCTGTGAATAATGACTCACGTACACGTATACCAATGCGAGACTGGAAACACGTATTTCGGAGAAGAAAACGGATGAAGGACGCGCTGCTGTTGATACTTATCTCCTCTTTCATTAACTCTTTTGCTACAGAAGACGGCTGTAATCAGCTTACATATTGCATCCTCCACGTATTAAAAGCATCAACAGGTGATTAAAAAAATTGTTTCTAAAAATAACTACATAGGAACCCGTAGCTGAGAAAAACAGAATAAATGGAATAAGAGGCTATTTATCGATAAAGAAAATTCGTTCTTTTCTTACGTTCGGATCTATTCGCGGTTCTGAGAAAAAAGAATGTTTGTGTTAACAAAATAAATGGGATTTTCTTTCGATTTAAACATCAATCAGAACTTTTTGATTTATATTTGTTACGTAAGTTATTATTATTTTAAGATCATTTCGCTGTTTTAAATTTACACCTGACGTCGTTTTGCACGACACAACTGCAGTGCATCCTTGCATTCCTTAGGATTTATCGAGAAATTTAACGGCAAAAACTCGCATAATTGACTTTGCGACTTATTTTAATAGATCATCATTTGAAATGACAAAAACTGAATATGTTACATATCCGATCCGGCTGCGTATTGTTATCTTGAGTAGCAGGTGCCACCTTGCTTTGGGATGAGCATAAGCGCGTTCCAACAAGAACGTTCTTAACTCTTTATACACGCGCAAAATGTATTCCGCATCTGCAAGATGGTACGGCGGTTGCAGATGCTATCTCGCGATGTTCAGGGCGCAAGCGATAATGTTATTGATCTGTCGTTCAGAAATTACGCAAACCAGTATATTTCATGTACCTTCGGCATACTTTTTTACTCGCGCCTATATTTTGAACCTAATTTCCATACAAATATCGATTTGCAGATCTTTTATAATTTTTGAAATAATTTTAGAACAAATAATCCGTTCTTAATAAATAAACGTAATCCATAAACTTGCGTTCGCAATTTCCACCAATATGTTATGGATTTCTTTACGAGAAAAATAATACGTTCGTAAAAATAACACGTTTCTTTGCAAAACGATGCTACGTCATCGTGTGGCTAGTGATGGATCGATTGACGCAGCAATTAACCGCGCGACGATCGATGTTGCGTCGCGCGTACGTCGAATGTCCGACGTGCGGCGACGGCGGCACGACCGCACGACGGCGGCGGCGGCAGCGGCGCGGCGTGGCGTTTCGCCGGCTCCGATTCCCGGAGATAAAAGGGTGAGAGAGCAACGGCCCAGACAGACGGAGGTATCTCGCGGTATTCACATCTTGAAAGCTGCCGGCACGCGCCTGCAGCAAGGTGTGCCTCTCACTTTATTCATCCACCTCCGGTCTTCGGGCGCAGGAGCAGCTGTTGCCGGGGCCGGAGCGCATGGCGCGTGCCACCAGGTACCTATATAATAAAACCGGGAGATAATGTCAGGGTGCGTGGCACTACGCCACCGAAGACCCTTCGCGGAATGAAGTCGAACGAGACTAGCGAGAGAGAGAAAGAGAGAGAGAGAGAGAGACCGCGCGGGAACTTTTTAGCTTCTACGCGATCGAGGGGAGATCATCGACTGTGACGTGGCACATAGGTGGGTGCGAAAACTTGATCGCCTTGGATCGGACAACGTAAATTCGCTTGTCCGTCTCTAGGCCCAGGTGCAAGACTTTTTGCTCCTTTTCAACTCTATCTCTCACTTTAACTCTAGCCCTCACTTAAAACTGAATGTGACTCGATTTTAATGCGTCATTAACTAACGCTAAGATCTATCGACAATTATAGAGACACAAGTGGGAGAGAAATCCTAGTTTTTAGTTTATTCGCAATCAGTTTTTTGTTGAAGTTTATCACTAAAATGAATATTTTTTAATAAAAGAATTGCGCTGCTTGAAACGCAAATTATAGTAGCAGTGAGAGAAAATATATAAACAGATAAATAATTTAGTTTCCATAAATATATATACAGCAAAACAAAATTTATATTGACTCACACATTCTTATAAGATAACTTTTAATTTTTCCTTTACCTGATTATATATACATATACATACATACATACACACATATATATATATATATATATATATATATATATATATATATATATATACATATACATACATACATATAATAAGTTATTGATACCAAGATAAAATATATATATATATAATGAGTATTGAGTTTCTTTTTTCGATACGCGATAATTAGTAAAACTCATCTTTCCACTCAATCTCTTCAACCCATTACTCATTGCCTATCTAGAATTAATTATCTAATATGACCGTGACATCTATCTTGTTTCATCAATGTGAACGCACTTACTCCTTACTTTCTTTCATCATCATCATCATTATGCTGCATTTCGATAATGTTTAATGATTTTAAAATCAATTTTTTCGAATATAATCGGGAGCGATGTTGAAAACATACTATTTACATGAATCTTGTTAAGTAAATATATCTTTCGATAAAATTATAAATTTAATATAAACAAAACTTGATGCACAATAAATTAATGTAAAAACTTTAGAAATAAGATTTTAACGGTTCTGTAATATACTTCCTACTTTTATTCTTTACTTGTACATATATAATTAAGATATGTGCATATTTTAATTAATCATTTTCTTTTACGAACGGGAGGATTCGTTCGAATGAAAACTTAAAATCATATTCGTTATACGATGACCCATAAATCGATTTAAAGATTCCATCTAACCTGAGATTTCCTGCAATATTACTGCCTTCATCGGCGATTCATAGGAAGCAAAAATGTGATATTATCCTATATTATTTACGCATATACATATTATGCGCGCGAGTATCAGCGACGATACTGTTGTTTAGAAATAACTGTAATATTTTACCGCATTTGTGAGACCGATATTCGCTCTATAGCCTGCAATAATCATCTCCGGATCCCTGTTTTTCTTTGTCAATCAATCGGAATTTTCGCATCGACGATTTTCCATTGTGCAATAATAATAAAATTGCAGAAACAATTTATCATCGAAAATAAATCGAACCAATTAACGTCAAATTTGCAATTATTTTAATCATCCGATAGAATAAATTTCTATATAGTCTATAATTTATTTTATTAATTATTATGATATAATTATTAATTATTTGAGCTCTATGTATTCAATAAAGTATTTGTAACATTAAAAATTTTTTTCTGTATTTGTAAAGTTTAAAAACTTGCAGTTTTATACGTACGATTTTGTCTTTTTATTATACGGCAGAGTGCTGGACCAATAATTTTGCGAGGGTTTGTTACCGATAATTTCTGCGAAAGGCGCGGATTCTATTTTAATTATCGAAAAATAATGTTTCAATTTTTCCTTTCCTGACCCCTTGACCAAGAATCGAATTGGTCAAGAGACTTCCGTTAGTATCACGAAGTAGGCCTGGCGTGACAATAGTCTCCTTCTAAGTCGCAACTGCTAGTCGACCTGCCATACAAACCAAGATATCGGGCTATGACCGTCGCAGCATTACATCTGACGAATTTGCAAAATGATCACGCGTATCCTGTGTCCCGCACTGGCCACTGACTCTCTCCGCAAGTTTAAGATGGAGCAGGATAATTCGCTCTTTGCATGCTGCACGATGAGTCAAGAAATATCGAAGTGTTACACCGATATGGGCTCGTTTTGATTTGCTCATTCATTTTGATGACATTGTCATATTTTCAGAAGCCATACTTCTTTTGAAGTAGAAATTAATCTTGGAAACATTTAATATTGTGAAAATTAATGACTCAAGAGTTTTTACACACACAAAAAAATTATAGACAAAGTTATGTATTTTGATAGACACATATAAAATAATATATTGATATTATTATAGTTAAAATACGTGATTAATGTTTTTCGGACTTTATATTTATATCTGGCATAATATTTTTATTTCAAATTGAGCGAGAAAAATTGGTTTCGCGCAGATGTGGAAGACTAGTGACTCTTAAAATCTCTTTAAGAGTAATTTTTGTTTATTAACTTGTTATTATTATTATTTTTTATTTTTTACAATATTTTAAAGATGCTTATTATCAGTACTTAATTTGTGATATTGCTATTCAGCTTCAGTTCAGAACTGTGACCGAAGTATTCGGTCAAGACCGAAAATATTTGCAGGACTGGAAAATGTATAAATTCACGCAGAAATATTACTAAAAAGCATTAAGATATAGATAACTCTGATTGAATAGGCTTATTTATACTTACAATTAGTTGCATATTATTTTTTAATTTTTTAATTGTAGATAGATAATTATGATGTAAACTGCCGAAAGTAATAATTAATGAAAGAATGATTGATATGACAAAGTAACATTTGCGGCGACAGGAGAAGAATTGGTTTTTAAATCCCGTTAGATTTAATTTCGAACGTCTCGTCAGCATGTAGGCTCCCGAACGCGTACGATGACCGTTCCATGCGGGTGTCGACGTTTATTGTCATATTATGCACCTTGAAGTCTGATGTTAATACATA
This sequence comes from Cephalotes varians, assembly GCA_037157785.1. NCBI lineage: Eukaryota > Metazoa > Arthropoda > Insecta > Hymenoptera > Formicidae > Cephalotes > Cephalotes varians. The sequence continues at coordinate 1,187,781 of JANQDE010000028.1, forward strand.
TGCGCTGTTTCGGTATGCTCTGCCTGCAAGATGATGCAAAAAGATACAATGAGAGAATGTTTTACGTAGAAGATTAGAATTTTTCTCGGAAAGAATTACTTTGCAAATAATAATTATAACATAAAACATAATCGCGAAAAAAATCTGTTGGATGATTTTACACGCATGTAAAAGAATTCTTAAAATTTAGCCCTTTTATTCTTTTAGTAATATTTACTTACTAATTTGTTATCATTTTTATAAATGTGAGAATAATACTAGAATGGTAGACTTTTTCCTATATATATATATATATATATATATATATATATATATATATATATATATATATATATATATATATATCATTTTGACTTGTAATCTTTCACATGATTTCATTTCGACAATAATTAAATTAACATATCTTATACGTTGATCAATGTTTTTTTTAATCATTGCGGCGTTTTTCTCTGTGGATTGCGCTATTGATTACATTGGACCATATCATAATAACTGATATGAAGAGACTACTTCTTTAGGATAATTGGAAGTAAACTCAGCTATTGTTCGTTAAGAACGTGACAACTTTTAAATCGAATCATATTTGCTGAAGATGGCTTGCTTAAAAAGTCAAAATGTTCGAATTGAACATATGTAATTGAAAATAAATATACAAATTTTAAAATTTTGCACCCTAATAACTGCACTGTTGTTCCAAGTTATCCTTGCTGATACTATCATTTTATTTCTTATGAGCTCTTGTATATTAAGGTAGATCATATATGTGTGTGTGTGTGTGTGTGTGTGTGTGTGTGTTTGCACGCGCGCGCGCATATATAATTGAAAAACAATCTTTACTATTATTAAAAAAAGTTTATTTGAATAAAGAATTTGAATAAAGAATTTGCCATTCTAGAATATTATTTCTATATTCAAAAGAAATGATAAATTAATAAAAATTAATTACTAATAAATATTAATTAGTTAACTAATAAAATTAATTAATAAATGTTATTTTTATTTATGTATTTTTAAACATGTATATGTAATCTCTGTGGTGATTTGTTTTGAATATACATATATATATCAAAACAAAGTCTGTCCCGCCTTGTTGTGCCGTTAACCCCGGAATCAACCGTCTGCGTGAAGAACTTGATCATTAATGTGAATCCTCATCCTCCCGCTTCCACGCGGTCCTTACTGCGGATTTAAGGAGCCGAAGGACTCGCGTGCGCGTGGACGCTGGGCACGAGTCGCGTGGGCACACATAGGTAGAGATAGGTGGGTAGGTGGGTTAGCGGACAGCCGAGCAAGCAGGCGAGCGGGCAAGGCGAGCTGGCAGGCAAGCAGGCAGGCAAGCAGGCAGGCAGGCAAGTAGGCAGGTGCAACGCTGATGTTGCCTGAGGACTGAAACAGCTGTCGTCTTGCCGTGCCCTACTGCAGGCGCACGCGCCGACCGCATCCGCATTTACATTACGTTTGCGTTACCATTCTCTCCCCGTTTTCTCTTTCTCTCTCTCTCTCTCTCTTTCTCGCCCCATCCCTCTCTCTTTTTCTCCCAGTTTTAATCATCTTCGCGTAACGGTCGTCGATCCCGCGGCGGATGAACGTTTCCTAGAAAAACCGATCCGATCCCGCCTGATGCGTCGCGATGCGACGTGCAGAACTTTCATTTGGTCACGACATACATCGATCGATTGTCCGTATTTTCTCTCCTCTCTCTCTCTCTCTCTTTCTCCCTTCTCCTCTCTCCCTTTTTCTCTCTTTGGCTGGCTGCTGTCCGCTCACGCGAGATACCTACCCATATATGTGGATGTTTTTAATTATGCATTGCGTCGTGCGGCTTTCAAATGAAATACTGCAAAGATATTGCACGCACGATTTTAGATTGTTCGCCCTCAACAGAAATGAGGAAAGATGTACATCTTGTGTGTGTGTGTGCTGTCGCATAAAATACTACGAATATTATAATAACTTTTAGTAACTTTTAGTAACTTTACTTATTATTATATCTTTTGAGAATATTTTTGTGAATCACAGTCCCAAATTTAAAAAACTCCCAATATGGATGCTTTTACAGCTGTCACCATTACACCTGTAGTCCTCCCTCGTTAGGAAATCCAGTTGAAACGGTTCATTGGCCGAATAGCATTCTATCCCTCCAATGAGCGCCACAGGAGATGAGGGAGAAAAGGCAGTCCTTGTTAAGAGATTTCGAAAGCGTTCTTTCTGGAAAGGGATGAAAAAGGAGCGTAGATGAAGAGCAGAGGCATGCAATGGCTGCAAAATGTCGCGTCCGATAAAACTTTCTACAATTTAAAAATTTATTGTTTTTTTTAATAAAATTTTGTTTTTAAGACGAACGTAAAAATTTTGACTGCGACATCGCATTAAAATATTGGAATAACAAAATATTTTAGATATTTGTTAAAAATGTTATTAAAAAAATTTAAGTATATACGTTGTAACACTTTTTATTAAATCTAATCTTTTCGCCAAGAGAAATTAACAATGTATACAGCCGGAGAGAACGCGCGCGTTCAGACGTAAAGAACGCAAAGTTTGGTAATCGTAAAAATATTCTGCCTCTCTATATCAGCTCCGTTCTTTCCGCATGTATATGCTTATCTGCCGCGCTGATCACCCTGTTACGGTTTACGTATAGCGAAGCATGTGAAATTAACGAAACACAAGGCGGTTTATTTTGTAGCGCGGAGTTTACGAGCACAAGCTTGTTATTTTTAGTATTATTGCAATATTCTCTCATATAGATTGCTAAATTACCTAAACATAGAAGTTTCTAAAAGTAACATCTTTTTCTATATATCATTGCTTTCTAAAAAGTTACACACACACACACACACACACACACAGAGTTTATATATAAATTTATTTATTATATTACATTTGCATGTTTATAATATTAAATTTACCGTTACAAAAATTTTGCCATCCAAAAATTTTTAATTTTGTTAATAATAATTACACATTATAATTTATAGATAAAGATATAGTTATTTATGTTTATAATTCATGTATAATATTTGATAATTTCATGTAATATTTGATAAATTATTTTTTTTTAATATAAAAATCAACAATTACAATTCAATTTTGTTTGTACTTAAATTTGTTTTCAACTAGAGTCAAAACTATCAGAAAGTACGCGAGTACTAAACATCCGCTTGAAATAATATACTAAAATAAGTTCTCGGAAATAAATACTCGGATTTGGTGGTACGTGAGTACTCATCTTACAGTCGAGAACGTTGCTCCCGATTTTGATTAGCTGACAATATCCGGGCGCAACCGGTGAAAGGATTAGGTGGCTGAGTTTCCTACAAAACTTTCCACGAGAGAATCAAAACAGGAGTATCGGCTACGTGGAAGGCCATTAGTGCATTATGCAACGTAACGACGGAGGAGACCGCTCGCGAGACCGGGGACGAAAGGAAAAAGGGGACGGATACGCCGATACGCCGTTTATCGTTATCGGGAGCATGCGTCTTTACTCCTCCGCCCGCCGCGCAAAAGTCGCCAAACGAGAATACGACATGAGCATCGCTCCTATCGATATAGCCTGCTCCTGTTTCCCCTACGACGATTATGCGAACGACAGGCAGGGCAGTACTCCTCGCGGATACGATATCTCTTCTTTCTGCGAAAAGCTTGGAAAGTGACGTCTGTCCCTCCGACAATATGCCGCGGTTTTATTACGCTTTAGATTTTTCGATCTTGGAAATCATTACGTATATTATCTCTGACGTTATTGAGTCATACTTACAATCTACTTACAGTTTTCTATATCGTTTTCTCTCTCGGCATATTTTTTTTATAAGAGTGAAGAGCTATTTCTCTCTTGTGTTTACAAGGCCGTTTCGTGATAAATTAAATTTTAATAAATGGCGGTTTATCGCATTCTCTCATTCAAACGCGCGTTTAACTTCTTATTGTTCCGAAGAAGCGCTTCTCTTCCCACGTTACCTTTGCGAATTGACGCGCGCCGTTCTCGTACTCGCGTAAGAATTACTCGGTAACTGGTTACTCCGTAATGCGTACCCCAACGCGTCATTAAACGGAGATTCTCGAATCTCGTTTGCGGCGCGCGAAGCAATTTCGCCGTAACCGGCGAGCAGGTGACCATACGGCGATGTAAACGTGGCGAAATGCCTCCCGGAGGCAACACAATAGCGAGTACGCGTTGTTAGCGAGCATCGCCGCGCAGCGATTCCCCCGCGTGTCGAATCGGCGTCGCCGCGCCGGTTTCCTACTCGGCGAAAAAGGAAAATCGCGATCACGTGGCGTATGTGGAGTGAAAGTGCGAGGAACGAAGAGCTAAGGCTGGATACGCCTTGACTTAACGATCGGCGTGGCCAATAAGATGTAAGGGCCCGCTCATCGGTCATAATGTATCGCGGGCGTGCGTTGCGAAAATCTCGCGGACGCGCGCCGCGTTATCCGGCATGCGCGGAACTGTCGCAATCGCGGACTCGAATTTCGCGTATAGATAATTCGCAATTACGTCGCCGCGGGTGCGCTTTGATCGGATAAATAAGGCCGGCACGTAACGACACGCGTTGCGTTAGCGAATCCGATTCCGCTTTGGATGGACGATGGCGGGGCCGCGCGGGGGTAGCGGCGTGTTTGATTTACGCGGATAGAGCGCTCCGCGCTCGATAATCACGCGTGTCGTAATGATAATTGAATTATAAACTATACGTTTCCCAGATGCGTAGAGACGCTTACGGCAATTATGCTAATTGAATGCCGTGGAGAAAGGGAGCTCGAATCTGTTACAGCGCACATACCGTGCGAAAAATATCAAGAAGAACGCACGGCCGATTGTCTCGTTATTGTCATCACTTTGATAAATTTTTATTATCTTTCTATTTTTGTAGTTACATTTCTACTCTACTACAGAAGCTGTTACATATGTAAATTTTATTGTAATTGAGAGGACTTGATATATCTTCATTTTGCAATTTTGATTGCGCGCCCGTGATAGGCATCTTATCTCCAGTTCTAAAAAAAAAATAGTAGAAGAAAAACAGGGAAGCGCGTCCCTGCGCGCAAGCGAGCAACGATATTTACATAACAATCGCGGATCACGTAACCGTCTTTTGCCTTCTCCCGTTTTGACGTGTGCGTCTGCCCGTCTATCTGTGGGTGTCGCGTACCAATACTCCGTATATACGCGATTTGGAAAGTCAAGTGAACTCCTCTTGCGCGAATCGCAATTTCAACGCGATACAATCGAAAGTATCAATCTCGAACGAGAAGCAGGAAAAAAAGAAGCGCGAATAAATGTCTAAAATCTATAACATGTATATGTAATTTTTTATAACTACATTTATTAACTATTCATTTTTAATATAATTATAAATTTTTCTTAATGTGTCACACACACACACACACACACACACACACACACACACACACACACACACACACACACGACGATGATGACGACATCAGTAATCAACTAGCTGCAACTTTCGGCACTTTAGAAAATAGGAAACTGATAAATCACTTATCCCTTTGTTATTATTCTTTATATTTAATTTTTCAATGTTCGAAATTGACATAAAACGAACATAAAACATTTTTTTAAGATTAATTGATATTCTTCAAAGTCGAATTAACAATACACATGTACAGACATACAGTATAATACATATAGATAGTTAATAACTATCTAAGTTTAACAATCTGATTAATAATCTGGTTCAGTTCCGAACGCGCGATTATATAGATAAGAATGTGATCATCGGTTTTAATTGTATTATAGCGTGATGAAGTGGCAAAACACTTTGGATAAGCTATGCGAACAAAGTCGACTATTCGTGGCGTGTGAGCTTGAACTTGAGATCATTCCACTTAACGCAAACATACATAAGGCCGAGTACGTAATACACAGGTATGGCGCGGTAGATAAGAACTTATCGTGTAGACAAAAATTGCTGAAGTTCAAATTTGCAATTATTGTATCGTTATTATAGAGCTATGAGTCAATATTCTGTTGTAGGAAAGAATACTTACATTATACGAGCATATATTTTCGTTAGCAAATTATATATATATATATATATATTCGAAGTTTTTAAATATATAACTTTTTCTAAATACACATTATAAAAATTTTTTTATGTATAAAAATGTAATGTTTTTATCATGATACAGTAGTTTATTTTATTACAGCCCATTTTTAGAAATTATTGAATCAACTATAATTATTAAAGGCACTATTTCATAATTAATAATATAGTATCTATCGTGAAAAAAGCACAGTTGGTC
>JANQDE010000028.1:1194268-1205369 GCA_037157785.1 Cephalotes varians
GAGTGTGTGTAGAGGGATATATTGTGATATAGAAGCAGAAATCAATAATCGATGATTGGATAATAAGAATCTAAGTTATCCCTGTTCTATATCTCGTATTCCATATCTAAGTTCCATTAAACTTTAAAGTACTTTTTTATTATGATTTAGAATATCACTATACTTAATTAAAATTAATAAAGATAAAAAAATTTAAATTAAGAATTACTTGTAATTAATTTATCAAAGTGTTCTAATTGCATGAAGACTCTACTCGGTCGTATGAAAAGGATAATGTTGTATGCTTTGAATATATTGAACTCGCGCAAGAACATCATTAAGTTCTTTTCCCATCACATTTGTGTTCGATCCATCACGAACGACCCGGCGTTGGTCGCTAAAAGAAATTAGAATATCGCGGCACCGCGACTCGGTGAAGCCATTTCTAACCACCAATCGAGGACACTTTCGGGGAAAGAGATGACGGGAGGGCGCAAGGGCTTTCCAAGGATATTAGGTGTCCGAACAGTCCCGGGGACGATTCATCGCCGTCTGGCGGAAAGGGGTGGTCGGCTCGAAAGAAAGAGGAGGCGAAGAGCGACAATCCGAACGACAATCGGGCGGTTATGTCTGGGGATAAAATTGATTCCCGCATGTGTGGCGCATCAATGGCTCCAAACAAATCGTCAAAGTGATTTTATGTTGTGGCCGGTATCGCGATGGCAACCGACCCGGTCGCCATGGTAACGCTGCTGGCTCATTCGGGGTCTCCAATTCACAAACCTACGGACGCGTTCGTACAAAAGCGCCCCATTTGAGATATTTCGTAGAGCAGCGCGTAAACTCATGCCGCTTTTCGATTCGTGGCGGAAGGAGGTCGAAGAGTGCGAGGGAAACCGACGAAAAAGGGGCGTTTGAGATCAGGAGGTGGGGAAGAGGGTGAGAGAGGGTGCGAGAAGGGTGAGAGATACGTGTAGGAGGAAAGGGGAGAGCCGGAGGGCCGCTCGAAGTGGAAAGAGTGACGACGGTGAGGGACGGAGGAAAAAAAAAGGAGAGCGAGCTGCTACACCCCACGTGTGTGTTTCTCCACGAGTCGCCATGGCGACCCTTTGGCGTTCGTTACAGTAATGGGTTGGGAGAACAGCGGCCGGGAGGCGCTCGAGTCTCCCACGCTTGTCGGGGACACCTGTCTTGACGATTATCCTGTTGAAAGAAGGAGAGATGTCTCTATCAGGCGAGATTTTGTCGATTCCGTTGTACCGACAACAACCGATTTTTTAATACTTGTAGTCTTGCGTCTTTACAGTGTGTATAGTCTTTAATGGATACTTTAGTCTTTTAAACGAGTGTTTAACTGATATGAAAGATAGTTTCATGTTTGATACGTCAATCCTGACATTAATAGAATAAAAGAAATCCTTTGTACGCATGGAAAACGTCAGAATATCTTCTACTTCATCTGTGTATCTTATGAATTTGGAGATGATTTTTCTTCAAAGATAAATAAAGCTTGATCGCAATCGTTATAATAGGTTCACGTAGCATTGTTGAAACGTATACTCTGAGCGACTGACTTGCGTGAGGAAAGTTTTCTCAGCTTTTAATGAAATTCCGCGGTTAGGAGAGATTATCTTACATCAAAAATTCCTAATCGTACGTTATAATTATTGTCATAAATAAGCCAGACTGAAAGACAATTTCAATCAAAGTGGCAAATTATATATCAAAGCATGAATTATCATATCGAATTTTCTATAACATTTTTTTTCGGATAATTGCTAATAAATTAGCATTTTAAGGGTAGGACGATCTTTCAATATCTCGTAGCATCTAATAGCGTGAACATTTTTTGCAGACGCCGTTCTTAAAGTGGCACATGCGGAAATCTATGATCGAAATGGCAACACGAAAATCTCGCGTGACAATATTTATCTGAAATCGCGACTGCTGACGTTATATCCGAAACGTGAGCTCGTGCAAGAAATTGTCGGAAGATAATTTCTCACGTATCACGTTGCTTAGACTGTAAAAATTGTTTCTTGTCTCCTTGTACTGATAATAAATATCGGTTGAAACGTTTACGCATTTTAATGCGGTTGACTCAAACGCACGTTGGAATCGCAGAATGTTCGAGTTGTATGAATAACATTTTGTTTGTATAATCGAATTTAATGTATGACTGCAATCTGCAACAGAGTTATCACTCCCTTACAGATCTGCAAAAAGTAAAAGCATAAAAATTTAATTCATCGTGATCGATTTAATTAATTAATTAAAATAAACTAAACTATATTAAATCGAGTACATTTAGAATACAACTATTATATTTTATAATATAACGGCATAAAAGAAAAAAAGGAATCAATTAACTGGCACTAATTAATTCACATATAACGCTGTATTTTATGTTAAGTCTTTTATTTTGAGCTTTTTAATTTATCTTTCCTATCTCTCTCATTAGATTTCATTGACTATCAACGTAATTACTTAAAACGTTCGAGCATTCTGATCTCAAATAAAATTAACATATCGTCAACTACCGTTATGCTTCCTGACGTCGGACTGCTCGCGATTACGTTCAAACGAAGCGGCAGACGAGGTGGATCCACCACAGTTGACCAAAGTGGGACGATGTCTCGACGATGCACGCGAAATGTCGACTTCCGCTGCCCCACGCTTCTATGCGTCAAAGAGACGCGAGCATTCACCACCTCTCAATCCCTCGTTATATCTGTATTTCTTCCTTTTTTTCCTTTCATGCGATAATGTGACGCTGCCATTTCTCGTTGTGAGTTCGGCTCGGCCTTTCCCACACGTGGGATTGTTTGCAATGACCTCTGACTCCGTTCGGTGCGTACGTCGCAACATCATCGTTACATTCACGCAAATAGCCGCCCGATGCTCGAGGCTAATCAAGACGGGACTCGCCGCCCTTCCTCTGCCCCCACTTCATGAATCCGTATGAATATTGATCAGCGATCATTCATTGATCTTCGGGGTCATCAGGATGCTCTCTACATTGCTCTGATTGTGGCCATGCGCAAGTCAATAGCTCCGATTTCTCCATCGGATCGTCAAGGAAAAATTCTCATTTAATATATATGTCTATCTTTTCTTTTTATCTATATGTACATATATATATATATATATATATATATATATATATATATATATATATATATCACACATTAATTTTTACAGGAAACACAAGTACAAGTAATTATATAAATATTTTGTATAATACGCTACCAATATTAATAATACTTTGTCTAGTATCTAACATTCTAAAATTTAAAATTCTAATTGATCAAAAATCAAGTTTCTATAATCTCTATTTTTGTTTTTATTAATTTTTATATATCGAGAAATTCTTTTTTATTACACACGTTTACATATAGAAGGACGAAGATCACGCATCTATGCGAACAGGCAGTATTTAAGGATCAAGCGTATGCAAAGCAGTCTGTTACCACGCAGATAGCCTGTCGCGTCACAGGGCAGCACACCGGACGTTCGGTCTGCAAATTTATGTTAATCGGAACGTATCAGTAGTTCTGGAAGCTTAAACAGACCAACGACGACGCTCGGTTTTGCTTTGTTTCAGCGAATAACAATAAGACGTAAGTACTGCGAAGCTGCATTTCATGTTTACGATGATGTCGCAATTTTTAGCATAATCTTTATTTGAAAGGAAAATTCGTATTCTGATTACCATTCCAAAAAATTATTTAAAAATTGATAATTATCTTATAACATAAGTATAATATGTACGTACAGATTACGGCGAGTTTCATTTTGATTAAAAAGATAGAAAAAAATGAAAAAAGATAAATAAGATGTAACAATGCATTCTTACTTTGAAAAGTAAGTTTGTTTACAATTGCTATTAAATAGACGTTTAAAAAATTAACATTACCATTTATGCGCCTTTGAAATCATAAGATGTAAGAGATACAATTCACAAAGTCTTTCTCACATTAAAAATCAAGATCTGGATCTAAAAGGTTCTTTAAATTCCTACAAATTTCCAAATATACGCTTACTGTGTGTGCGTTACGCTCCTTATTGAACCACGGACAATAGCCTCTACATCCATCATCGCATTCTAGAAAAACATCTGGAAATACTTATAGCAAGCATTTTCTTTCATAGATACGCTCTCAAGATGCTAACAATAGAGAACTTTAAAGACGAATATATCTATTGTCTTGAAAGATATTTCGAAATTCTTTCCCGGCAAATCGTTTCACATCCCATAAATATCTGGCAATATTTACAAAAATTAACATAAATTTGAAGAATTCTTCATGGATACTTTCTCTTTCTCTCTCTTTCTCTATTCATGTGCATTTTTTTTTTTAGAAATAATATTACTTAAACTTATAAAGTTTTTTGCATTATACTTTGTTGCAGCATATTTTAATTTAAAAATAAAAGAATGCTAATTAATCGTGAGAGATCGTTTAAATTAAAAAAAATATTTAGCACGCGAAAAATTATTTTATGAGTACCAGTTCGTAATGCAAGAATTGGCTATGGACCATTCTCACACAATTTCACACGCCTTCATCGACCTTCGGGATTAAATCTGATGCTGTCACCGTTTCAAACGAGAGATTTAAACAGGTAAACAAAATCCACGCTCATGAGAGAAAGATCTTCGAGAACCCAAAAAGGGGTTGCGATGTTTTAATTCCAATATCGCCGAGTGACCTAACCGAATGGTCAATTTCCATCATATTCCCATGGACGCTGGCTACCTGAAGAAACGATCTTCCTCGTTCACAAGGTGACCGGCAATGAAAATTTACCTCGACAATGTCCGCGCGGCAAAGAAGAGGGAGAAAAAGGGAGAAGAGAGCCTATTTAAATCAGGTCGAAAAAATCCGTTAGGCATAAGTGACCTTCTTCGTGTCCAGCTCGATGTGTCTAACGAATGGTAGTGCGCGCGATAGCGGTATGGGAAAAACTATGCTTTAATAGATCCTCGGACGTGGTAGGCCGTGTCGTTGAGGGATGCGTTAAGGTGTCCTTACACCTGGACAAAGCTGCCGCTCGATATTGATATTCCTTGCTATCCGGTACGCTTTCGTAAACTGGAGCAACGGACAACCATTTCCCCATCGCAGTCGACTAACCGCGGTTATATCGCTCAAGCCGCTAACCAACGTCTAGAAAGAAGAAATTTTCTTTAACGTTATTATTATTGACTTAAAAATTTTGTCGATGAATAACATCGGCGAAATAATGATTGTAATTTTGAGTCAACAAATAGAAAATAGTGTATTTACATTACGTATTTCTTTCAATCTTTATATAGGTAAAGCCGGGAAGAATCTCATATCTCGGTAAAAATGATGATTGCAGTCGATATAGGAATGATTTAATTTATAATAATTTAATTCAAGAAATACTCAAAAATTTTGTTTTGAATAGCAGAACGATGACACCTGAATTATGCAAGTTGCTGGACGCTTGTCTGGTCGGTTTGTGACCGTTAAAATATCCCGCCCGACAAATTTCCGTTGGTCAAGCTCGACATTAACTAGAGCAACGCATGCACGGCCCTACCACTTTCCTTAGCAAGGATTGGGTCAGCAAAGACTACGAACTATTTTTTATCTAAACTGGTATAGTACAGAATAACATCAGGGACATATTCACGACGCACTAGCAACTCTAATCATATCAAACATATTTGCAGTAGGGCATTTATTGATACTGGTCGAAACACTCAAAAACATATTTTTTTAATGAAAAGTTATTTTGGGATAAATTCGATTAAAAAAATACTATTTATGAAATGTCTAAAGTAAGAAACAATATTTGTTGTACATATGTTTTCGTAAATGTAACGCGCATTTACACAAGATATTTAATCAAAACAGGTAGAAATTAATGCTGGGATTTGCGCAATGTTCATTGTGTTTGCGAAGAGGCGATTTAAGTGTGCAAATTAATTCGGTGTTTTGCACATTAAAACTTTTTTGCATGAGTATTGGGTTTCGAGGTCGATATCGATGGTTGATCAGGATTAACCCGTGACTTTCTTTTTTTAGAATTGTCATACAGAATTTATTTTTCGCTAGTAATGAATTTGCAGAAATTGAATAAAAGTAAAAACATCGAATTTGCATATCTAATAACACAATTTCCATCGTTTTATCTATTTTCATCGTCTTTCACCCGTCGCAGCAAGCCTTGAAGAATTTAAACAAGTATGTCGATAAAAGTTGATCGCAACTGATATTGAGAGCCACATCATATATTCTGCATTATTCAGCACAGCGCGACTGGAAATGGTATGGTCGTTATGAAACAAAAAAAACATCAGGAAAAAACGTCGCGCTAAAGAGATTACTTTCGTCCTTGAGAAAATCATCACGCTTTCATTAATCGAAATTCAATCAACAATGAAAATCATGTAGACGAGGGAAAAATTTTATATCGCTTGCATTTGAGTCATTAACTGCGATAGTACGCGGGTCATTAGAAATAAATAAAATATTGATATGTATTGATTCTCATGCGTAATTTTTTTTATTCGAATTGTGAATTTTTTAAAACATCTTAGATCTTTCTGCAAATAAGAGTGAAAAATGTGAGCAGTGACGTTATAGTAATGCTAACTAGAATGTTAAACAGAAATATGTATAAAGCGTAAATGTATTGTTGTAAGTTTTGCCGGACAATAGAGGAAGCACGAGTTACACATATCACTATTATTATTACGCGTAGTCGTTAAAAACGGCTCTCATAAGAGCCATAAAACTGCTGTCACTATTTTTACTTCTATCGTAAAACGGTTCGTTCGATAAAAGAGACTCGCGCTACCGTTATATAACGACATACGCGGTCACGAAGGTTTTTTTATCATTCGAAGGATATTTATGAGGCTCTCCCATCGATGGTGTCTTAATTTGTCAGTAGTATCCATTTCATTCAGGAAAAATAAAAAAAACATGTGAGGAAAGTTTAAAACTCTCTCTCTCTCTCTCTCTCTCTCTCTCTCTCTCTCTCTCTCTCTCTCTCTCTTTTCTTGTGGTTGAAGATGATCTGTGTCATAGATTCTTTCCTTTCAGCAAATATTTTTCTTTAACAGACTGAAATTTGACTCTTTGCGGATTAATAAATTAATTTTCATAAATAAATCGACTTCATTTTCTAATCTTCTCGTTTTAACTTATCAATAAAATAATAATAATCTAATATAACAAACAATTTATGTAGGACATTTCATAAAGATTTCAAGAAAATAATTTATGTTAATTATAATTATACATTGCTTTTCATGTATTTGAAAAATAATGCGAAAGATTATTGTTTATCTAATGTAAAACCGCAAAGAGAACTAATGTTTTAAGTTTATTTTTCTTTGATTCAAAAGTTTGAAGATTATTTCTTCATTTTTTTATATATATCTACATTTTATTTATTTTAATGAGATTTAAAATCATTATTTTTAGCTGTTCAAGATTCACATTTTGAACGTGATGCATCGAAAATTTATTTATTTTATTTTCAATTTAATTTTTAAGGTTTAAATTTTACTAAAACCTATTTGACTTATTCATCGTCCCAATGAGTCTATTGTAAAAAAATTGATAGCTATATAACTAATATCTAAAAAAGTGCATTCTTCTAATTAAATTTGTTTGTGTTTTTAAAGAAGAATATACAACCTATGTATATAGAATACATATGTAATACTAGCCTCGGAAACTAGTATGTTAATATATCAGTTTCACGTCTATATGACGCGGAAAATTGGTAGCATCGGTGGATAGTAACGGTCAACAGTCTTCTTTCAAAAACTCTCCGATTGGTGCAAATATTTAAATACGCCAATCGTCGGACAGATTTTAACGGAAACTTGGTGCCACCAAAGAACACGTGCGTCATATTTTATCGTTGAGCTTTCCTCGAGCCGCGCCCAGCCGGCTGAGGGCCCGCCTAGAGTAAGGGCATTTTAGATGGACCCACAAAAGGGTTATGTACCTGCATGACCCTGACGGCTGTTGTCGCGATTCCGGCCGGACGCTCGCTCTGACCTGCGAACCTGAAGCTCGCGCTTGTCCACAATCCCTTTAATTCGCGAGGATCAAACTGATCCCAAGGGAATCAGGTTTTTCACGTAACCCTCGTAACGAACAGGTAGACGATATATCCGCATGATCCCGTAGAAGTGTGCAGGTATACGACCTTTGACTCGCTGGACCTTCCCTCGTCCGTAACCTCGATTCACCTGGTCGCGAGGGTAGACCGGTCCTAGGTTGGGCCATGGCTGATAGTCTATAGATGTCTGATATGCGTTTAATTTTACAAAACGTATATATATATATATATATATATATATATATATATATATATATATATATATATATATATATATATATATATGTAATATATATAAGGAAATAAAAAAATTATACAATTAAAAGATGACGTAAGGATAATTTAAAGAGCGTCCTTTTTTAATAGTCAATATATGCATATCATTATTCTTGAGTGAACGTAGATCATAGATGAAAAATGCAAATTTAAGAATAGACTACTAATTTTTATTTTTTAATTTTATATATTACAATTAATTGTTTGTAATTATTAATTATTAGTAAAGGTTTATATAATTTAGCAAACGTGATTAATAAATAACTTTAATTTTAATGTAATAAACATAAATATTTGTATTTACTTAGATCTAAAAGATACTGATAAAGATGTTAAATTTAAACCAACGACTTCTGTGAAAATATAACAAGATTATAAGAAAAGAATTTTTGAGAGAGTTTTGTTATGTAGTTAAAGCCGTATGTAGTTAAAGCCGTCTATCTTTAGGAGCGAATCTTTAGTAGTCGAATGTCTCTCACCGGACGTGTATTCGGTTGAAAGGTTTGGAGAAAGAAAAAGAAAATAAAGATAATTTTCTCCTGTCTGAGGACGCGCTTTGATTTATTTTTGTAGTTACGCCGGAACCAAAACGCAGGTACGGGATTGCTATATATAATAGAGTTGCATTCAAAGAAAAGGTGTGCAATTTCTACTTTGTCAGGCTTCAAAAAGTAGTTTCGGATTACAAAAAAGATGTGTATTCTAATGTGAGTTGCCTTGTAAAAAATTAATATAAGTTATCTATAATATTTTGTTTATGATATTTTTTTTTTATTTTTTAGATAAAATATATGATTTTAAATATTTTCTTTTATTCATCTTTTTGGCTTGATTATTTTGTGTGTGTGCGCGCGCGCGCGCGTGCGAGAGAGAGAGAGAGATGCATGCTAGTTTGATATTTTCTCAGAAAAGATTTGAATATCTATAAAATATGTACAAAATTTAAATATTTACAAAATTAAATTATTTACCTCAAACAAAAATAATTTTTTTTTGGAGGAAATGTTCTTTTAGAACATATTCTTTTATGTTATCAAATTATTTGTTTGATTATAATCTGATTAAAACCAAATTAAAAACGAAATAAATGAAATTAAAATCAAAATTTAATCTCTTTCTTCTCTTTTATGGAAACACAATTCTTAAAATTTTAAAATTTTTGAATATCCATATCTATCGGAGGACAAAGTATTGGTTTAAAAATATATAGTTGAATAATTTTTAACAAAGTTATCTCTGCTCTGCAATAAGATAAAAGAGCCAGAAAGCGGACACAGCGGGAGGCTGCGCAAGCGTGACGTCCTTGCTCTCTATTGGTTTCGTTAAATCGACCAATGAAAGCAGAGATGTCCCTACTAAGCCAAGATCTCCATCAGTGGTCCAGCCTTCGTCTGGTCTCAATTGCACTATGTATCAGTATGATATATTGTTTTACTTACTTGTCTTATTTGTTTTACTTACTTGTTTTACTTATCATCGCGCGTGTTTTGTTCTCCAAAAAATGTTTTTTCCTACATTTGTAATGAATGACATTAATTATTAATGTCATATGTTAATTCGTGCTTTAATAAATAATTTTTAATTACATAACTTTATTAATTCTCGGATTTGTGTAATAAATTACGTAACGCTTTGCCACTGCAAAACAAAATCAATTATAATTCCATAGAAATGTCTTTTTGCAAAAGTGTTATATGTTTATTCAAAGATATACTTTTACATTTTTTAGGTAAGATTTTTATTCATTTATTTTTGATTTTTAAATTAAATGGATTAAATAATTATACATTGATGCATTTTTTTATTTTCTATAACATTTAAATAATTGCTTTGCTATTAGGTATTACATAGTTCGCGTTACTTAAAAAAAAATAAAAAACTTAAGATTTGATAGAATAACGTAAGCAATAAGACGCAAGCAGTGAGCAAATCAACATTTTTGAATTACTATTGCTTAAGTTATTGTCTTGCGTTCTTGATTGTAATTAGCCGATTCACTTACTGTTTACATCTTACTGCTTACTTTTTTCTGTGTGCCGTGGTCCTTAATTTTCTGTGTGCGCTAAGTCGCGTATTTTATTTATGAGCGATACCGATTTTCAACGAGTCGCCAGTATGAATAATGTGTTCACGGAAGATTTGAGACGACTTTACGTAGAAGATTGACACGCGGGCACCTTTGCATATTGCGCTTCTTCGATGACCTTACTTGCTAATGAAGTTGCGCTCATCGGTGCCGAGGCAGCACGAAGTCTCTTTATCACGCTAGGCGATAAGGCAAAAAGTATCAATGGTCAGATGTCATTTATGGTAATTCGCAGGCTGCCGTCGGCACAATGCTCTTGAACAGCGAGCAAAAAAATATTTCGCGTTGTAAGAGCAAAACTTATTCACATTATAAAAATAAAAGTAGCGTAAGAAAATTTTTGCATGATAAAAACGTTAATAAATAACTCGAATGTAACATTATGATTTTCTATTATATATGTGTAAATAAATATATGTATAATTTTAGTAATTATTATATACCCAAGCAAGCAAAAGAACATTTGAAAGATGATTTCTCCATTAAAGGTCTAAATTTTCGTGATATCGCGATATCACGAAATCATTGTGAAGTAGTCATTAAAGTCATTTTCACAGATTCCATAAAGTTTATATGAAAGTATCTAGTGAGATGTGTGTGTGGAGTGTGTGTGTGTGTGTGTGTGTGTGTGTGTGTGTGTGTGTG
>JANQDE010000028.1:1205438-1221205 GCA_037157785.1 Cephalotes varians
GTGTGCGTGTGCGTGCGTGCGTGCGTGTGTGTGTGTGTGTGTGCGCGCGCGCGCGCGCGCGCGCGCGCGCACGTGTACCACACAGTTATTTTTATTAAACAATTTTTTTACGATAACTTTGAATGTGCGCGGCTGATGATTCAAAGTGTTTGTGCTCAGTCAGTCCGGGATACATAAGTCATGATCTAGAATTCAGCACGTACTATTTTACATGCAGAGAGACACAATGACTTTCAGCCGTATAATTGCCGCGTAAATAATGGTTGACCGCGCTTATCGTTGCGATGATAATAATACGAAGGATGACAGTGCTCGATCCATTCGTCTAAAACCCTCTTGTTTTAAGATAGATGCAAAAAAAATAAAAAGTTTGAAGTAGCAAAATGAAATGTACAGCTGTACTAAGATATTGAAGCATATATATACGCGCGCGCTTACGAATGTATGAGCGCGAATAATAATGTAAAAATTATAATACGCAAAAGAAATTGCAAAGTCATAATAATATAGATTCAAAATTTATGCAAATATTTGCTTCTGAAATATTTTTCGATATTGAAAAAATATCTCGTAAATAAAGTTGAATATTTCCGAATAAGAAAGAAATTGTTTGACCGGCATTTGTCTGACAATTAAAAAAATAATGTTTTAGTTGAATGCTAAATTTTTCAAGGAATATCTCGAGGCAATATTATCACCAAACTTTGCAATGTTTCCTCGTCTCAAGAATTGCATATTATTGTTAACGAGGTTGTTCGAACGATAAACAAGCGTAAGTGGACGAGTTTGCTAGTAATCAAGTCTCCCATTGGTGGTCTTATTAGTGGCTTATTCTACGTATCTACTTACTAGCTTTAGCACGATGCAATTACATGAAACTAGCACTGCTCTCGAACTTACTAATAATATATTTTTCAATATATTATATATATATAAATCACAAAAACACGATCGGGATTTTCCTTCGGTTAAATAAAATGAAGTTGTCGGATATAACATTGTAATACTTTGAATTTAAAATTATATTTTAATAGATTCGAGATTGGGTACTGTTATTAATATTAATTTAAGAAGATCTAATCTCGATTTAAAATCGATAATATATTACAATCTTCCATTGCTAGACGTTAATAGCTAATAATAATAATGGCTAATAATAATGATAAATTTGTTGTCTAAAGTAAAATAACAGTAATATAATAAAATAAAATAATACAGTATATCGAGTATAGTCCAACTCTATATTGAGATAAATATGTAATTGGAATATAATTTATGAGAAACATACAATGTTATCAAAGTTAATTTGTAAATGATAATGTATGCGATGCACGTCATACAGAAACTTCGTGGTTGTCCTTCGATCTTTATGAATTTTATTACTTTTAAATAATACCGTAATACACATATAACATGCGACTGATAATATAACTTATAACTCTTTTCATTAGTAAAAATCATGATTACATATTTTACGTAGAATAATTGGATATTACTTCTCTTACACCGTTATAAGTATAGCACTGCAAATCAGTAAAATTTTATTAAAAGAATTAGTTATGGTAGTAGTAATATTGACTGTTTCAGTCAGTAATATTAGACTGCTTATATTAGAAATAGTAGGTAAATGAACGGTAAAATCGATAATAAGAGAAAATGTTTAAATCAATGAATTATGTTGTGTAATAAGAAAAAAATGACAGGTTGACAACTAAAATAATGCTAATATATATATATATATATATATATATATATATATATATATTATAATTTATATTAATTTAAGTATATATTTATTGATTTAATATAATTTTTATAGTTTATATTTTACATATCAAAATAATAAATTTCATAAAACTAATAAAATACAGTTTTTTATATACAAGTACAAACAAAATAATATTATCTTTAGGATACACAAAAATTTATTCGAAAAGTAAACAATTAATAACATATTACCAAAATAAAGTCAATTAAAATTTGGTATAAGAAAAATGTGTTATACAATATTATCTTATAGTGTAATCTTCGAAATATTAACACAAATGGAAGATATTACAGCATGTTTTACATTATTTGATATTTTAAAATAATAATTTTCCAAGAAATAAAAAAAATAAATTAGTGTTTCTGGACATTTTAAAACTTGTTAAACAACAAATCAAGTGCCATAATAGTCACTTTCAATCTTACAATGAAATCTTATTTCCACTAACCATAATCGGTAAGATGTAAGATAGAAGGGCACAGTGTGTTTATACCGCAGATCAATGTAAACTTATTGATTCTATTAAATACTTACTGATTCTCGGTGAATATCTTACTATTTTAATAGTAATATTTTCACTGATTCAATTTTAGAGAGTAGATACAAAAATATTCGAATTACATGAAAATTAGATTCTCTAGACAGATACGAAAATATTGTACGTAGCATGACATTATGAAATAAATATTTGCCATATCTCATTCGATAATATCTCCACTTATCAGATATTTTATGAGCAAAATTTATAATATTATCGGAACGGATTCGTTCTATCGAGCCTATTTTCGCGCGACTGCATATTATATTTACCTTCACCAAATAAACGATTCTTAAAAGGTCGCGATCCTCGGTACTCATTTTTCACATCCCTTTGGGATTACCAGTCGGCACGTACGTTAAAAGACAACGCTTGTCGGAGAAAGGGGTTGGTCTTGGCATTAAAAAGAGTTGGCCCAGATTTAAGGGCAGGATCTGGTCTACCATTGGCCGATAACTGGAGCGAGAAGGGTGGATCTGATTCTCGATCTGACGCTCCGTAGCATTGTCGGCCGCGAGCCGGGTCCTATAATTCGATTCGGAATTCTAGACCAACGGCCGCCGGGCACTTTGAATCTCCGATTATGGTAGCTGGTACTTGGAATTCAGATCGTTTCTGGACACGGTCCAGGAATGTGCAAAGCGCTCACGTACGACGTAACGGTGAAACGATCGCGCGTCCGAGAGAAGAATCCCTCGCGATCGTTTCAAGTTTCCGCCAACGGTTCGCGTCATTTCGTACACGCGTATCCATTTCTCCTAACGATTTTTCTGGCAGCGGTATTCATCCTATCGATCGCAGGATCGAGCATTGCAAAGATGGCTGAACTAGAAAGATCGAATGATGCGAAATGGGCGGCTCAGATGAAAAAGATGAGTGAGTACTCCGCATGATTTTTTTATGGGACACGCATGCTTGCACTTATATAGAACTTAGTTATGTTAGTTATTGTTGAAAATTAAGTCCACTTTTTTTCGTTGATAAATAATGGATGGCTACACAAAGATCTATATAAAGCAAAATTATTATTACAAAGATCTATATAACAAAGATCTATATAAAGTATAAAGCAAAATTATTATTACAATGTTAATTATACTTGAAGCAATTTATCTACAATTTGTATTTGATCTGCTATTTATACCGAGTAATTTTATTCTTTGAGCAATATATTTTTAATAAAAATATGCTACATATATGCTTCCGTTAGAAAGAGATAGAATTTTTTTATTTTTACGTACGGTTTTTGTCGGAAAATTTACATTTAAAGTATGTTAAAGCAATATTTTTTTGTAAATATTTTTATCGATCTTTTGATTATATCTCTGATAGATCTACTGACGTGTACTAATGACGCGTTACTCTCTTTACAAATCTTTTTGTTCGTTCGGAATTTCTCAGAACGAATATCTGTATTGCGAACGATCGATGTGTACTTTCCTGATTCAGCAGTAATTCCTATGACGGAATCATATAATCACATCGAATTCCCCAGATTTTGAAATTCGTGAGAAAAGTACACTATTCCATCAGAAAATGGAACCATGATTCAGATAAACAATTCCGTAAGCAATTAACATTTATAGAATTCAAATCCAAATGATTAAATTATCAAATTTGTTAATATTTGTTAATATTGTTTATCATTTAAAGAAATAGATACAGATGAAACGTAAAAAAAAAAAAAAACACCCTTTTTACCTAAAGAAATAAGGTGATACTTAGGGTGCGTTATTTCGGCGGAGCTAGAAAATTTCACGATGAGTCATCAGATACTCTCAAACCCTCGACAATACGTGTCTCGATATGCGTGCAGACACGCACTCCGGAAAGCACATGATTCATCGAAACTCACAATCGGGCAATCTGCATTAACGATGCACCGCCCGATTCTGAGCCCGCCATTCCTCCCTGCGTCCTCATCCTCCGCTTTCCTCATTTTGTTCTCTTCTTCCTTCTCATTCGTCTCGTTCCTCGCTACCATCTACCGTTTCTGCACGATTGCCCCGTTAGACGCTGACATGGGCCGTGACCACGTATGCCGATTACTGATATCGCTCGTGAACCGATTCGCTTGGAAATATATCTGAAAATCAACCGCTTCTCCGATTCTCTCGCTCGCGATTTATATGTCGCGTTTCGTTCGAAAACTGATTTTCAGGTAGAGATATATTAGAATAAATATATCAAATCTCTTACTAAAGTGGATTAATTTAATTATTTATTTAGTTAATTATTGTCAATTGTTAATTGACTGACGTATCTCACAACTTGTTGAAAGACTTTATTTCTTTGTTGCAATTTTTAAAAAATTTATTGCCAAAAGTGCCAACGAATAATAAAGTTCGAGTTAATTAAGACATTTTAATATAAAAAATGTGATACAAAAAGAATCTTATTATATCCTTATCATAACCTTTCAAAATTAAAAATATTAAGATAACATATGTACATCGAAAATAAAACAAATTAATATAAAATAAATAAATATTTCTACTTTATAAATAAGATTAATATGCATTTTGCACATAATATGATATTCAAGAAGATTTTACTGACCTAGTACTTTTCTAACAGCCGTCAGATTTTTCGAGATGACCTGACTTTTCCTAGATTGATTACCTTAGTGAGAAACCATTTATCTGCCTTCATATTCGAATCGCGTTTCTTCTATACGAACAATCAGACTTCTCAACTACAAGATACACACACACACACACACGTGCGCGTGTGCACACACAAAAGTTGACATAATCCAGTTCTTAATTCAAACTTGTAATATTATTACATATTCTTTAGTTTGTATAACTAACAGCAAAATAAATTTTCAAAATATTTACAATTATTAAAAAAAAAAAAAAATGAAAAGCTAATAATAACGTACAAAAAATTTGAAAAAAAATTTTTTTAATTAATATATCGAATATATCGATAATAATAACAATTCCATATATTCTAATAAAACAGTTAAAGACTTAATATTCTAAATGAAATATAGATGTTAAGGGAACAGTTACCTAAGGGCGTATGTTCGACGTGTCGCCGTGAAGGTCAGAGAGATTTCGTAACTTTATACTTTCTTTACAGCCTTTGGTCTACACTTGGATGCTCAGTCCAGGCAAAAGACAACATAGAACGTGTCAAGTCGGTTATTCAGAATTTTATGATTTTCATTGCGGTGAGAGAGGTGTAACAATTGACTCGAGTTTTTTTATAATAGACGCGCAGAGCACTCTTCCATAAAAAGTCAAACTAATTGTAAATAACATGATTTTTCAGGATTATTCGCAACGATGCTATCTTATGCAATGATTAACACTAAGTAAAAATAGAACTCCTTCTCTTTGTGATTTTGATCAGATATCAGAATCATCTTTATTTTTATTTATTTATTGTTTTCTACTTTGCTTTTTTTTCTATTTTGTTATCCACGTGACGGTTATCGTTTCGCTATTGTTAGAATGTCACAACCGGAACCAAGGGCAAGTTGGAGATAGAGTTCATAATTAATTCACTGATGAGTTTCATGTCTGTCTAAAAATAAGGGACAAATAAGTAAAAATTATGTCCATTTTAATTGCTCAAAATAAACTATTAAGATGATTCAATTGATTCAAAAAAATCATTCGAAAAATAATGTTTATCGATGTATTACTTTTTCATTTTTTAACTTTAACTTTTTCATTTTTTAAATGAAGTTTTTCTTAAAATAAATATAAAATTTTCTTGTATCGTGAAACATAAATCTTTGAGTTTGTATGTAAAGTCTGTATAAATTAAATTTTTATAAATCAATTTTTCTAAAATTATTTCATTAACGTTAAAAGTATGAAACTTAGAAATACTAAATATCGAAAGCACAGAAGAAAAACGACTTATTTTTTAATAAATATTTAATTTGCTTCTTTAATATTTTCTTATTTAATATCTTCCTATTATTATTCTTTCATTGAAAATATTTGCGTAATAATAAAATATAAATACTCATAAAATATTGATTCAATAATTATTGTCGAGCTTAAGCAAAGTTTACAAAACGTTAATACATTCGCTAATTATTAGCTTTCTCTTATTAGCTTTTATTCTTACATTTAATCTTCTCAACTGAGACTTGATTTTTTGTTTTCTTTAATACTTCGAACTTTGAAAAGAAATTTATTAAAAAAATTGATCTTGCTGAGCGTCATCGATCGAGACATCCCGCGTGCAGTGTGGAATTGTTCGAGCAGAAATGACTGGTGAACGTACGAGGAAATTTTCCGGAAAACAAGTGTACTCTTAATCACAGCACCATAGCGAACCGATTCAGGAAGAGAGAGGCTGGGCGATGTTCGCGGATACGATCAGCACACGCACGTTCTCAATATCACTATAAGCGCAAAAAAATGCTCATGTACGAAATATGTTGATTCAAAAGTAAAAATTTAAATTTAAATCTAAAATTATTTTTATTTTATAGTAAAAATATTATAAAAATAAATAAAGGAATTCTCAAACTTCGAGTATATAATATAATATGTTGATGCTTTGAAATTATATATATATATATATTTTTTTTTATAATTATATATATATAAAATCACAAATATCATTGAAAAAAAATGAAAAAAAATTGGAAATAGATAAAATGCTACAGATTTGATACCATAAAATACCATACCACTCCAGCTACAACATATAGAACATTATCATATGATTATTTTGACATAATATATGCAATAGGATACATTAAACAAAAATAAAAATAATTAACAAAAATAAAAAATAATTTAGATTCAAGCACAATCTATTTTATTATCTAAAATATGCGCGCGTTAGAATCTTTCTCAAGATACACTAATTATAGATTGGACGTTAAAATTGATGCTAAATTTCATCTTATATAAGCAATATATCAAGATTCCACGAAAGATCTATTCGCGGATGAGGAAAGTTGAGGAAAGTGGTGAGATTATTTCAACAATTTTGATGGTAGGACAGATTGGACGTGCTATTAATGAGCGGCATTGTGCGCGTCGTATCCGCGCGAGTGTCCAGTCAGATTACGTAAAGCTAGACGCGTTTATTGCACAGCAAACTTTTGCTAATTAGCGCGGGAGAAACCGGCGACCAGCCAGCCGAGATACTCGTACGTTCGCGCATATGTGCGTTCGCGCTCGCTCGAGCAAGCGTAGAGCGGATACAAAGAGGAGGAGAGACACGTACGATTTCTGCCTCGCCAAAATCGTATATCATTAATTTGATAGATAGGCAATCTCAAACCGACATTAATTTGATATTTAAAAAATATACATATGCCAGATAAATTGATAAATAAATTTGTATAATAATTTTTAACTCGAGGATCTGTAGAATTTGCTAAATCGGTGAAATCTTCAATGAGAAAACATCTATTAATTACGTTCGTACGAAGAAGTGTCTTATTGCCAGGACATCCTGCGTTTAATTTGATCTTCGTCTGTGTGGCCTGTCAGTCATTCTCGCGACGTTGAGCAATTCGTTACGTTGTGCGCGTTTTTGGTCCGAGAAAGCTAGGAGATGCTTCTTGATACCCTCGCGACGTTCGTTACGTGCGCACGTGTATCTGCGTGCAGATCGGAACTAGATAGCCGGATACAGCAAGGAATTAAAAGCTAACGTGATAATTCGATAATTAATAGGAACGGACTATTCTGAATTCTTGCAATCTCATATTACAGTATCACTCGTCACCGCAGACTAGATAGTGAATTTTAGGAAGAGAGACAAAACCAACTTACAATTGGACGTTAGAGACATTTTTGCATCGAACAATCATCTTTGTTTTATATCTAACATGATAATTAAAAGCATTCAAAACTTGTATTTTGCAAATATTCTCTCTCTACGATTTCGCGCCTGTGTTTCAATTTACTAACCCACATCAGATTTCATATCGACGAATAATAACTTTCGCTCTTTCTTTGGATTTAATCCGCGCCTGGTTATACGTGTGCAAGCGTGTATGCTCGTAGGTAGCAAAAGCGTGTCGATGCACGCGGATTGGTACACACGTAGGTATACGTAAGAGCATCACGCAGGGTGGCTCATCGGAGAGGAACTAGGAAAGTCTCGAGTGATGAGGAAGCGCTTTTATTTATGAATTCGTCGAGTAACGAAGGCAGGCTTTGCGATTGACTGATAAGACCGATGAGTCCGAAATGATAGAATGAAAGATGGCTTGAGACGGTGCTATTTTTTTCCCTTTATTCGATATGACGTATCATCAATATAAAATCAATATAAATTTCAATATAAAATCATTTCAGTGCACACCAATATATTTTAGTATATTTAATTACATTTAAGTATGTTTCTTAATCTAACTAAATATATTCGCGCATCTTTGAATAATACTATTCGTGAACGAATAAGATATCTAACAATCGTTTAAAAATTTGTAAGAAAATAAATTTGTATTCACTTAATACTATTAATGTTAAAAACTAAAAGACATAATAACAAATAATTCTTAAAAATCTTTTTGAAATATGTTGCAAATATATTGTTGTTATGATACATTTTTAGATTCACGGGTTTCCATTTTAATTTCATGAACGTTAGGATAGTTATAAATTGTGTATAAATTTATAAATTTTCTTCCTGTCAGTGAAGGAAGTGATCCATTTTCATTTGGATGTACCTATCTACAAGTGAATCGAAGTGCGATGATCGCGAGCGGTTATCTAGTGCTTTTTAGAATATGACTTCTCTTCCGGCAAGGAAAAGAAAACGCGCTACTGATTTATCTCTGGCCGCTCATTTCACTCTCGCTTCTGTAACGTGTTTTACATAGATTCTCACTGCTCGCTACGCTTGTAATTACGCGCATTGAAAGGCAACGCCTCACTCTTTGATTCCCATATACGCGTAATGTCCGGCACGATACTTTATACGCTGGCTTTCCGATTAATTGCCCACAGCAGCAATTACAAGTGAGAAATGCTTTTCTTTTCTTACATATGTATATCAAGCTGTTCACAAGTAAAACAAAAAATCAAAGTGACATCAAAATGGCTTCAAAATGATTATTAAAATGATTATTAAAAGTCGATCAGTCACGATTCATTTTGACGTGTTGTTCTACTTTGGAACAATAATGTGTGTATATGTGTGTATGTGTATGTGTATGTGTGTGCCTGAAATTTGCGAAATTTGCGAACAATACGAATGATTTTTAAATCATCTCTCGTGTTAAAAAAAATGCAAATAATAAATTTTAAAAACGTGACTTTGTGTTTTAATAATATTAAACTTCTTCATTAAAAAATGGCTTTAAACAACTTAAATAATGTTTAATACATTATATATTTGATTTGCCCATCAAGCTTTGTATCAAGTAAATTAAATATTAGAAAATTAAAAAAGAGCAAAAACTTTCTCTTTAGAAAGAAAGAAAAAGTATACTATAGCATGTGATGGCAGTTTCGTTTTGCTGAAATTTTGTTTTCAATTTAATTTGATATAAATATGACAAATTTTTTTTGTATCAATCTAATATTATTGGTTTTACATCGACTCAAATGCGGGAAATGCCAATATCAATGACTTTTTCTCGCGTATGCGTTTATATGGTAATTAGTGTCCAAGCAATTATCCCACGCCCAAAAAAGATTTGACATCAGACTCGGGGAACAGGTACCTTGCACGATATGCGTACAACTGCGACACGCACGTATACACACACCGATACGCGCGATAGTACTTACGCAAACACGCATGAAAAAGAACGTGCAGCACGGCGCCGCTGTCGCGGCATGACACACTCGCCATGGGCAAATTAGCCGGTCTTATTATGCCTCTTAAAGGTCGTACCGTGTACAAGCAAGTTTTAAGAAACTAACGAACCCGCCGAACACAGGCAGTTCCGCGCGGGATGCTCACGAGGGTATAGCC
The DNA here is from genome assembly GCA_037157785.1 of Cephalotes varians. NCBI lineage: Eukaryota > Metazoa > Arthropoda > Insecta > Hymenoptera > Formicidae > Cephalotes > Cephalotes varians. The sequence continues at coordinate 1,215,659 of JANQDE010000028.1, forward strand.
AAGGTATTACGTAATTTCGTAATTAAACACCGTAAATTCTATTAGCCCGGACTTGAGCTTCCGCTCGCTGTACGATGTCTCTCTGCCATTCTTTCCCTGCAAAATGACGAAGGTGTTGGCGAATTAAATAGCGTTTACTATACGGAAAGAAGATTAGAAAATATCTAAAAATTTAAATAGATACAGATTTGAAAATAATTTTTTTGGACCATCAAAATGATTATGTAGAAAATTCAAGCATGAACAATTCTATAAAAGGTTTGACATTTCAGTTTGAGCGTCCAACATAATTATTTTGATAGTCCAAAATTCAGATCTGTATCTGTATTTCAGATGACTAATTCGGAGGATTAATGAGATAACTAATCATTAAAAATAATATATCTGTTTGAAGTTAAATCTAATTTAATTTATTTTTTACATTATCTATATTATATCTCTGTGTAATTATATAATTATCAATTACGTTATTGATCAACTATGTAATTTTTTCTTCCTAAAGACGTAAAAATCTGATAAAGGAAAGATGATAAATAAAGCAGCATGCGGGCTTCTAAAATCACATACTTTATTTTGGCCCGCATGATCATATTGAATAAGTAAAAATATAAAAATATAATAATGTAGAAAAATAAATATATAAATTTTATAAAATTTTTTATAACAGAATATAACAAAATTAAAGTAATAAAAATTGAAAGAGACAAGATGCATATATACGTGTAACAGAAGAAACATAAAATTCATATAGTGAAACATATAACGAAAAAGAAAGTTGAAAAATCGAGGATTCGGAAGAAGATTTTTAACACGGTTCTTGCATTCGAGTGCATTCTGTGGAACAACATATGTACATTCTCTACAATGTAGAATTTCATCTCAAAATCTGTGGAGATACTGTCCAAGCGCTGCCGAGTGAGTAGGGTCTCGACATAGATAAACATTTCCGGGAGAAAATCATAGAATTCTACTGTGATGCGAGACCGGTTGGATAAGGAGCAGAAACAGGAAATAAAGCTCGAGGGGGATAAGAGAAAAGGTGCACGAGTCACAAGGAGCACGCACGTGCGTGATAAGTGTCGCGCCCTTTTTATTGCCGCGCTTGACCTCGCCTCATCTCTCTTGACGGATCGTTTCTTTCGGGCCGTTTGCCCGAGTTCGAGATCGCCGGCATCGCGCGACGGGGTCGGCCAACGGCATCGCGCGACGTTCAACACGTGCCGTTTGACTACTTCATAATTTTGTACCACTTCCTGCTGTCGGGCCCGCCCGGCGCGGTCTGGCTCCTCTCGCGTCTTGTCTCGTCTCTGTTTCCTCTTCCTCGGCCTTTTCGATCTCCGTAAGAGAAACTGAGAAAAAGGAAATGACGTATCGCGCATAATAAGCGGACACGTCGGCCTTATGTTGGTGACATGTCGGGAGAAAATCCGCCAATTTGACAACAAGATTCAATGCTGGCCTTGTAGTGTCGACAGACCTCGAGGAACTTTCGTTCAGCAACTTTTAGTTAACGTATAAATTATTTTATCGAGAGATTTAGAGAAAATCTTTTTTTATTTAAATGTCATACAGTGACATTTAAATTACTGAAGAGAACAGATTAATTAAAATACTAAGTTAAGAATAAAATTTCAATCTTTATCGAGATTCTAGATTTTATTTCGACAGGATTAAGAATGGAATTTTATTAAGGCCTTTAATTTAAAATATTAAAAATTAAATCTTTACAAAAAATACAAGAGAGGTACCTCATCATTTTCTATGTATGATTAATATTTTATTTATGCATCAATTATTTATACATCAAGTTGATGGAATATGTCAAAAGCTTATTTAGACTTCCGAGGCTGATAGAAGATGTAGATAAAGCAAGAGTTTTCAGAGCTATTCATATTCCCAATACTTTTCGCGAATACGTCTTCCATTCGTCTATTAAACACTTCCATTCTTATCCGCCGAACGTTGTTTGCGGCTCTTGTTCTTGCTTCCGTGCGGTTTCTTACCTCAGCGTTCCTCTTCTCGACGAGGCTCACAATCAAAAGAAGGAAATGACGCCCAACGCATAACAATCTGTCGATGCAACCTCGTCCGAGGCATTGTCACTTTTCTCCCCTTAGTTTTCTGCAAGTATTACATAATGATCGATCGCGCAACGTTATCGACGTTTCTTTCATCGCTTGCGTCAATTAAAAGTCCATTCTTTCGAAAAGTAATCTGTTAACGACGCGACTTATACCTTATCTTATCGGGAAAAGGCAATTTGATAGAAAAATCTGAGAATGCGTTTGTGCGTGGTCAGGCACGCACTAAATTTAGATGCGATATTATTAAAAAACCGATAATTTATAATAAAATTCGCACTATCTACATTTTGTCACTAGCTGTGCCGCGTGTTATTAAAAAAAAGATGAAATTATTAAAACCATTTTAAATGTAGTTTTGTTTCCTTTTACGTGTCTGGGAATGAAATAAATAAGAGGAAATACACAGTGAACAAATCATAAAAGTAAAGAAACGGACCTTTTGACAAACTTTCCATAAAAACCCAGAAATTCCAGCGACTTGTAATACTCTTTTGAGATCTACACTTTTTCTACGGAAACGGATGAGATGACGAGGTTTGAGAGACGGGTGCCCCTTTTCCGCGCGTCTCTTCCCGGCGAAGAGGCTCGTAGCTGAAGAAGGAAATGACGCTCCGCGCATAACAAAGTGTCGAAGTGACGTCAAGCTGTTAGCACCGTTGCTTTCCACGAGTGACATGTGACACGCATTACGCGACAGATTGGTATGGACGTGCATATCGGAAATTTGATGTCGACGATCGATGGTAATCTCATGGCGCCGATATGCAGACGGGGCACTGTAGCCATCAAGATAACTTTACGACTCCGCATTATAAATAATACCATTTTATGGAAAAAAAATAATTATTGCGATTTCTATTATTATTGTTGCAATATTGTTACAATCGTTATCTCCTTTTTTTGCCATTAATATATTTTATTATTTTATTTAATACTCTTATTATTATTGACGTTATCATTCTAAATTACAGATTTATATATTACTACATACAATTGGTTTGATATTAATTATTAACTTGTTTATTCACTAGATATATGACATGTTACTTCCCGAGCTGCATAGATGTAATATACGTAATATACATCGTGTGTGTGTGTTAAATGCCATTATGCCTACAATGTATTTCGGTCATCATTCAGCTCCGGTTATACTTCCTGAAAGATTTTTGACATTGAAAGATCACGGCGAGTTTCCTGTTGCCAGCACAGCGACACCGTATCCGTAGTATATAGAGATCAGTGGATGTGACGCTTGCGAGTGTATTTTTTCGCTATACGCATACATCTCATGATGTTCAGATCAAATGACGTGGATCTTGCGCAATCTGCGGCTTCGCCGCCTCGTCTTTCGGCTTCGGGATGCTCCGAAGGTCCGGAAGTCGCGGTCTTTGGTGGAATTCGCTTATGCTGACGCCGTGTGCCAGCCAGTAAAAAAAAAATCGATGAGAGCGCGATCCCGTGCATCGACACACGCACGTCACATTCACGCGCGTGCCTGCTTTCTGATCATCGGTTTCTGGTTTCCGAGCGAGCTGGCGTGCGCGTGGGACTGCAATCTTTCTGAATAAATCTCGGAGCGCACTTGTATGCGCTATATGCAGAACACCCATTTATAATACAAATTTTAAAAAATCTTACACATTGTAAAATAAATTTTCAACTCGGCACGATTACTAAAGGGTATTACAAGCCCCAAATATTATAGTATAGTTATTTTCACTGTTCTGTGTCACTATAATAAAAAAAGTTTTTTTTAGGATTTTGACAGTTTTATTATAGCTTGGCTCCAAAGATCAAACTTAATTTTACATATTATAAAAAATTCATGTTATTGTTATTGCGATTTGAAATCTCAGATAAGTTGAGATTTAACAAACCCCACTTTATATAATAATTGTGCTACATATTTTCTTACAATTAGTATGCTTTAAAGAGTAATGCTTCAATAAGTTAAAGATGATAAAAATGGTATACACATAGCATTATTCGTTGTCAGAAACTTTAATACAGACAATTTTAAACGCACATAGAAATTTTTTAAAGAAAATAGAATTAAAAAATATATAAATTATAAAATATACTTGTGTTTTTAATTTTAATTTTTATTAATTTTAATCTTAATTTTTTAATTTTAATTTTAGTTTTAATTTTACATAAATTTCTTCTGTTATGACTTGGTATGTTTCTTCATATTTTCTTTTTACAATATGCGAACACATTATCATGCTTATTCTTAGCGTCATTTCATTTTCATCCTTCCGCTTTTACGATAGTTATATATAATTATATCAAATTTCACCTTATTCAAGAACACGAACCACCTTCTCGGCAGTTGCGTCGTATCGCATTTCAATTTTACAATTTTTGCAGTTGCTGAATTATCCGACAAGAGGCGAGACATTTCTCTCCCTCTCTTCGAGATTGCAAAATCATCGCGCTTCCCGTCCATCGGTTTCGGATTTCCGAGCGAGTCAATGCGAACGGGCGCACTTTCTTTATTCGCGCGCGCGCGTGTGCGTGCACGCCGCGATGTATCGTGGGTGTGTACGCAGCGCGCGCGTTTGTGGCCGTCGCTCGTTGCTAAGGAAAGTATTTCAAAATTGCGCAAAGCCGCGTCTCGTGTGACAATGCGGAAAGAGAACGTTGGCGTCATCGTGCCGAGAATCGGATCACCGGAGGGAGTGCACTGCAGCCGATGACGAAACTCCGAATTTTGCATTCGAACGAATTCCTTATTCCGAGGCCGCGATAGGTACGAGAGTCGAGAGCGAGTTTCTCAAAATCGTTCGCGGGAATGCACCGGAACGATTATTTCTTAATCTGCAGAGGCCACGAAATGATTGAATCTATCGAGAGTCAAACTGATTAATTCCAGAAAATAAAAAGTAGAGAAACTTGATGAAGCTAATCATATGTTCTGGTACAAGATTGAGAAATTTATACAAACTAGAGATGATTTTAATTTCTGAAAGGAGTCAAAATCACGTGCCAAGTTCTCGATTTCGTTCGAAGAGAACGGGATACATAGCGATGAATTCATTCCGATTACGAAAATCGACATTTCCAATTGAAGGTGTATATTCAAAGATACCTACTTTAAAAGTTAAATCAACTTTCTCCGGCGAATCTGAAGAAAGACGCGCGACAAAGACAATTCGTAAAACGGCGAATGAGAGAGAATTATTTGTTCTCCATAAAATTTGACCGATTCTAGAGTGTGCCCTTTCAATCTGATTCAACAATTTAGACGTATTAGCAAAATGGCCAAGTAATCGCGGACAATGTCAACGATTACCCGCTTTCTACTCTAGAATATTATCTTTATTATCTAATCCTGTATTCAGGGGATTTCATACAGATAAGCTCCGCCATCCAGCGGAGATAAATCTTTTAGAGATAAGCTTTCTTTCGAGCAGAAAATGTTAAGAGCGATAAGTCGGCAGGAAAGGCTTTTTTCTTCAGT
>JANQDE010000028.1:1221255-1273237 GCA_037157785.1 Cephalotes varians
GCAAGATGAAGGAACATCCCGTAAAATCGGCGGCGTATATCCGCTCATCTCCCCTCCCCCCTCCCCCGTCGCCGCGCTGTCAGGTAATGCGTATGCGTGCACGCAGCTACTATTACTGTAATAACATGTTTCGCGAATTTATACGACAAGACACATTTGCGACAATAAGTAACAGAAATGAGTGTAACGTTACGGTAATGACGTGGGGCCGTCTCGAGTGAGGCAGACAGAATTCGCGGATATGACGATGACAGAAGCCTCGCGTGCAAACCGTGTTTTCCGAAGGTAACTATGTTGGCGTTGCGTTATCGGGTTACGCGATCGCACGTAGGCTAACGACACGAGGTGGTCGGGATAAAATAGATTCGCACGATTAAAACGATAATCAGCGTCATAAGCGACGCGACGAAGGCTTTCATCTCACATCTTTTTTTTTTTTTACCGCTCTCACACGCATCTCGTTAATTTGTCGTGCTAATTTGACGAATCACTCTCGCTTCTTAACCTTTAAATGAACAATTTAGCAAGTTTGTATATATATACATATAAAGCTGTAGAATATAGCCTTGTTTTTTTTTTATACGGAAACATCTAATTTTTTTATTCGAGATTAATACGACGCGCAATCTCGAATAAACTGACGGTAAATGCGCAACTTTGTTGATTAATTTTTTTAGATAATTTTGTATTAGTAATTTAAGGTTTATTTTCTTAAATATGTTTTATTTATAATATCAGTTAGTCACGAGATGGAGCGCCGAATGGACGCTCTAATTCGTAGTGCTCGTATTAAAAAGGAAGGCTTATTTCTTCTTCCGTATTTCCTTCCTTTTTATCTTTAACGCGGGATGTAGAAACTGGCGTGTAGAAATGTACAGATGGTACCGTAATATTACAAAAAAAAGTTACGAGAAGTGAGCTAATGAGAAGGGGAAGCAGGGAATAGAATCTCTGACCGTGAGAGAAGATCGCCGTAATCGTGATCAAACGAGTTTTAGCATTTTCGTATATCTTTTATGAAATCTCATTTATCTACTCAACGTGTTTTCAAGGTTTTACATTTTGCGAGGTAAAATATACGCGTACTGTAACGTACATCTCGTGTAAAACTGTGAGGTTCAACTAATCAATTTTTATCCTCGATTCAAGCCTTTATAATCTTTACGCTTACTCTCAGAATGCTCTTCATTTGCAACTAAAATTCCTCGCAACGATCGCAAAAGTTACGAAGAAAAAATTTGAGAGCTAGCGGTAAAAAGATATATAATGCTCTGTGTGATAGTAATATTACTATACCTTCAATGATGTTTCATTGTTTTCTCCATTTCACGTAGTTATTTATTCATTGCATGTCTATGTATCACATCATTATCTCGATGATGTATAATAACTCATTAAAGCGAGCTATTTTCTTTGGATTAAGATCGTATCTTCGACAATCGCAGCCGAACATCCACTGACAATCATCTTCTTCGTTGAATTTCCGGTGTTTATAGAGCTAGACGGAATGAAGCATCCGCGTACCCACATCAGTTTCGACGCGCTGGAACAACTTCGGAAGAACTTGAGGAAGAATCGACTCGGCATCGACTCTTTTCATTCTGCCACGTTGCGATGTAGCAATTATCATTATTTCTTATAAATTACTTTTATGTATTGCAACATGTAGGTCGTATATATTTTTGAAAACACGGCACCGAGACACCTAACATTAACTCTCAACGGCTCGGCCCTGAGTATCGAATCACGATGCATCCTCCGCGCGAGTGGGAGGAGGAGTAGAGGAGCAAGGAGAGCAGCGGGAATTGATTTGCGGTACGGTTGCGCGAGCTAACGACAGGAGGAAGCGGAGAATCGTGCCTCCGCGGAGCAGAATCTCCGGGCGTGAGCGGAAAATCGGCGTACCGTGAACGCGCATCTCGCAAGAGTGCCTCTCTCGCCGCTCGCTCGACCCGGAGCGCGGCATCATGCGAGGAGCGGCGAGGAGCAGCTCGCATGCGGGCACAAAGAATTATTACATCTTCGCGGTCTGGTGCACGAGCGACGAGGCAGCACCGCTCTTAGTCATGCTATGTCCAAAAATGGATTTCGAACACTTGACGGCCGCCGAAATTCGACACGGTTGTTAGAGATGCGATCTTTTTGAGATTTTTTTCAATAAAGATTTTTCTTGTTGAAAGAGAAAAAGGTCAAGAGTTTCACGAGTACAATGTATTAAACGATGTATCAAGACGGAAATAACCCAAAAACCTCTCTTTTAAAAACTTTTAAGGAGAAGATTAAGATTTTCTGTACCTGCGAACATTAACTATTCTGTCTCTATTATGTCGCATGATAATGAAATCGTATTTATTTAATTTTTCTTTCGATTATTTTGTGACTTTTTCTCAGTTATTTTAAGAAAATCCGAAGATTAATATCCATTCATTTCAAACGACCAAAAACCTTCCGTTCTTTAATATCAATAACGATGCACGATGGAGTAGAAAAATGTTATGTTGAATCCAAGGATAATCATTGAGTCCGAACTCAAAGGATAATCGAAGCATGAAAATAATCCTCCAGTTTTTCATTGACTAACCGGGCGCGATAACGCGCACTTCAAGCCGCAATACACGTCCGGTCTACTCTTACGATTAGACGCAGCATCTGCGTGGCCTCCTCTCGGCACCTGTGTACACGAACGCGCATTATCTTCTCGCCGTGAAAGAACACGCCTTTGTCATCCGTTCGACAAACTCGCAGACGCGCGTATCTTCGGCCACGTATCTTCCTCTCTCTCGCCTTCCTTTGTATCTCTCTCGCGGAGAACGGTTATTTGTAACGATGAAAACGATGAGTGTCAAAATATTCCTGCGAACGAGGTTGAGATAAGGAGATAATCGCGATCGCGAGATGAATTTAATCGCGAAACTGCCTCTTCTCGTCGCGCCGCAATCTTTTCGCTTGTACTCGCTCGCGCATTCGCTCGCGATGGCCTCATAAATAAAGTGTGTGTAAGAGGCAAGTGGATTACAGGTGTGCAAATAGCGAGTCGGCACAACGAGGAGATGAGAGAAATAGTGTGAGAGGCACGTGTGAGAATTCCGATAGTCCTTAGGTCAGTTAAAACGCGATCAAAGATTGCGCGCGATTCTTTCTCTCTTCCACGCGGAGCAAAATTTTATCGTTGTTATCAATAACAGATGATAAAGTCACTTCGTCATTAGCGGAATTTAATACAACACTTGATATTTACGATCAAAACTCGCAAAGTCTTTTACGAATGAAATTTTCCGATAAAAATAAAGATTCGCTTAATTTTCCACCTTTATACAGAAATGTTTGTAAATGTATAATGCGACTAAAATCTCTCCTTTGGAACTGCGCCTTGACTCGAACGTTTTCATAATCTGTTTTAAGCGAGTTCAATTTTTTGTGAAAATTTAATTCGAAGCTTAATTAATTTTGAATCAATTAGACTTTGAAATTAATTGAACATGATCAAGCTTTAAAGTATATAGAAATAATCTTTCTTATCAATTAAATAACGATTTTTTTCTTGAGAGCAAACAAGCACAGAGATTAATTGGTTACTTAATAGTGAAAGTTTAAACATTAATATGCAAGCAGATAGCACAAACAAGGTCTTTTAAATTGGGGGAGGGGGTATTAAATTCCAACTTTAGTATAAAATGCCTTGATAAAGCCGATCGATTGTAACAAAAAAAATTAATTCAAAAAAGTTATACTAAATTTTAGTACATATTTTGCTCTTTATTTCTTTACATTTTTCATGCCTTCTTGTCGTCGCTAATATATTTAATAAATTCTCTACTTCTAAATTTTTAATTTATCTTCATTTCTGAAACATTCTTCTTTGTCTGAAGATTTTCTAAAAAATTTTTTTTTCTATGTAGGTATTTTCTAATAGTAAGTATTCTATTCTATTAGATACAATGGACAGTCAAAACAAGTTTCAGGATAAGTCTAGACATATCTAGATAGTCTAGACATATCTAGATAGTCTAGACAGAATTCTTCTAAAATAATCTATCTTTGACGAGTAAGCGTGTCCGGTTTTCTTGGAAAAACTTTTTCTTGGAAATAATTAGAAAATAGATTCAAACACGAGCAGAATTTAGCGGAACCTTTTCTCCAAGATGCTTTGTATAGAAAGCCTCAATTGTCGTTCGATCTTGACAGAAGGACATATCATGAGCGTATGCATCAACGAAGCCGTGTTTTTGTGTTTGCATCCGAAAGGATCGAAAATGTTGTACGAAGCCGCTGCTAAATACATGAAAAAGTCGAAGACATTGTAAGCATAAACGAAATTTCGCTTTCAAATTTCTCCGAAAAAGGAGAGCGGATTCCGATTAACACTTAGCATTTTAATTAAAAAACTATTTGATAATAGAGATGTTGATAAGTAATCCTGAATTTTTCCAGATTTTTTTGAAAAGTACAGTAAAACCTAGAACAGTAAAAAAACTTGACAAAAGAGATCCAGATTGCAGACGGGAGGAATAAAAATATGATTGCAGACGGATAATTAATATCGATATTTTTTCATATTAACAAAAATAAATAATAACTTAAAAAATTATTTATAATTATAATTATTTATAATTAAAGAAATTAATCATAATAAGATCAAATAAAAACAGAAAGTAGCTCATTTTTTCTAATAATTATTTCCATATTTATGTCACTTGGCATATCTTACTTGGATCTATCTATAAATGTTATGTCTATCTTGAACGACAAAAACGGTGGGTTAGAACTGACTCTCTTATGGCTAAACTCTTCCAAGGATCTCTAAATTGTCACTTTTGTTCTTGAGCCCATAGATTGATAATTCAGTGAAATATTCTTTAGAAAGATTAATAGTCCCTTCGCTTATATTCTCAATATCTGACATTTTTATAGACATTTGCAAAAAACTTTATTCTGCGTATTTGTCCTTTATCATTGATATTGAATGGATAACGAATAAAAGAAAATAAGAAAAACCGCTTTGACCGGCTTTATATAATTTTTTTGTTGAGTCAGAAAAGATCTCGTAATTTTAACGATTTTACTTTCCGTACACTTTCTGTAAATTTGAAATTTATTCTTTTGAAGGATTATCAATTTTTTTTTTGTTTTCTCGTTTTCTCAATTTCGTCTCGTTTTTAAGCAATATAGCGCAATGATAAACAATAACTAGGAATTGGCACTGTATGTCTAGTAACCCTATGAACCATTTGAATTTTTTATGCAAATCCAATCCTATTATGTGCGTATTTGACATAATCGGTTCCTACCTTTCGAACGTTTCTCCGGCAGTCTTCGTCGCGTTACACAGCCGGAAATACACCGGCTGCCACGGATATGTTTAAAGGTCCACGAAGGAGAAGCACGGCTCGCGTTTACATATTTGTAAGAGACGAAGAACCGAGGACGTTGTCGTACACGAGAATGGCGGTCATATGTGTGCGCGGATACAATGGAAGTATTTTGTTTCTGTCTCATTCCGTACCGTTTCGTACCATTCTGTCCCATATACGATCTCGTACAGTGAGGCCCGCCGTGCACACAAACGCGCCCCTGTGGATACAATGGTCTCCGCCGACCGGAAGCGAGCTACCTGTCTCCCACGTGTGATGCAGCTTCCCGGCGCGAGAGTCCGCGCGACCAGACTCTCGAAAGTCGATACGATCCTACATACGTATATATGCAACATTGGCATACTTTCAGTGCCCGGGGAAGGAATCAAGCTATGCAGTATTACATCTTCAACATCCAATCGCGAAGCTGTAACCCGGATAGTTACAGGAAGAATAATACGAGCATTGTGCATTGTTTGTTAATTGCAAATTTTTATAAATGTTATTAATTATTATGTATTAATTACGTTTGTAATTGGGATATCGAATAATCACAAAAGTAAAATATTTCTCCTTATCGAATGGAAAATATTGATTTATAAATTATTATAAATTAATTAATTATTCCCTCATTTATACTTGTGTTCTAGCTATCTTTATTGTCATGATTTACAATGAATCGTATTTTTATACATCAGATTGTATTTATTAATTTTACAACTTCTATGTTTTATGTATAAATATATATTTATCACAAACTCAAATGTTATAGCATTCTTGCAAATCCAGGTATTGGTTACTCGTTAAATTATAATTACCTAATTAACACGTTACGTGTCGTAACGATCGTTGCATATTGTTTTCATTTACGATATTAAATCGACGCTTGATACGTAATGCAGCGTACGACGATACGCTTGCGGAATGCAAAATATTGAAATAGACGTCTATGTATATATTTTACGCGATAAGGGTCTCCACATTTCATGTATCCCGCATAATGGTCTCCGACGACCGGAAGCGAGCTACCTGTCTCCCACGTGATACAGCCTCCCAACGTAATGCGATGCAACGCGACTCGAGAGTCGACGCACAGTGTCGTGCACAATGAATGAGGCGCAGGGTCGAACGCGTGCACGGTCGTTTTGGTAAACATTAAAGCGTTGGCAATTATTGAGATACGAATGACCAAAATATTATTTAAAATTCTTAATAGTATCCCAAAAAACAGACGTGAAATTATTGAAAAAAGAAACAGCATTTATTATCTTCAGACTAGCTACGTGGCAGCGAGAGAGAGAGAGAGAGAGAGAGAGAGAGAGAGAGAGAGAAACGGATGAATTGCAGCAGATCAACGCTCTCTGAACCGCTCTCCGCCGGTGAACGTTTCATTACACAGACCCCGGGCGTGCATAGATGAGGAATAGATTACAGATGATCTCCGTAGACAACGCGAGTTTTTTTATGCTCACCGTGTTTCCGAAGTCTCATCTGCGAACGGGACGTGCCGGGACTATGAATGAGTTCGACAGTCATCGGCTTGCCTAAGTTTTCTCCTCTTTTCACGAATGCGCATTCGTCGCTGCGAGATTAGACCTTTTTTTGTTAGATTCGATGCGGAGCGCAATGTTTCCAGGACTTTCAAAAACTGATGTCAACACTACTTATTGCTTACATGCGTGTCTTCGTTATTTTTTTATGAAATAGATTTTTTAACGTAAGCAATAAAAAATATATAAATGTAAATATAATATTAATTATAATAGTATCGAGATATAATAAATATATTATTCTGAACAAACAGAATGATTTAACTAGACATTACGTTTCAATCACAATAAACACTTTCAATAAAAAAATTGACCGGCTTTTATGCAGTTTGGATCATAGTTTATCACGAGTCTCTTATCCTCGTCATAACCCAAGTCAAATGTCAGTATTGTTATACAGATATGTAAAAGAAAAAACGCGATTTCACTCAGATATTCTAGAAGAACGTGTCATTGTCCTCACACTTCCTGCATAAACGGAAAGCTATTATACCGCAATTCGGCGACGATCTCATTTCTGATTTCATTGATCTTTTCACCATCGGCGATACCGCAAGTTCGTGACGGAAGCATTTCGGACAGGTAACCCGCGCATTGCCTGCCGTCATCTCCTCTAAGGTTTCACGCGCGGCGCCCGTGCCGCCGTTCGTCACGTAAAGGTTTCTACTGGGATCATTCATACCACGAGGTCGCTACACCCCGTCATCGCGAGCTCGCCGGAAATACGAAAATTTCACCTCCCCCTCGGTGTCATTCGAGAAAATATTCGGTTTTGAAAATTATTATATTTATTGGCTTGCAAAAGGTCAAACGTTTTTCCGAAATATTTAAATTATCACATTTCTCCGAATTTCACTTTTCATAATGACACGATAAAACAACGAGCGAAGACATATACTAAAAAATTTATGTTAAAAATGATAAATTTGGAAATTAATGATAATTTTAAACAACGTAGAATGTGTTGATTTCATCAATTTATCATATTTCGAGAACTATTGAAAATCGTTTGCCTTCTCATATATGTTGCAAATTTTTCAGAACTCAAAATTTTAGACTGCATAGGCTATTTGGAGGGGGCTAAAGGAATGCATAAATAATTGTATAAATAATCTATTGATACAAATAAATTCTAAATAAGATAAAGGAGTCAGGCTAATTTCGTGTCATCATTCGGTGAGAATTCCTCGTATAAAATATATTAGGTCAACAAGTCGGCGATCGTCACCGGCGAAATTTCTGCGGCTTTGTAATTGCCGCGACATTATTAGACATGTGACACATGACGTATAATTGCACACGATATTGTCTGCATAACGTACACGCGAATATCCGCGTATCCGTGCGAAACGTAAACAGATGTAACGTATACGCCGCAGTTCGATGACCTTTAATGGATGTAGAAGCAAAATCCATCCGCGTTTACCATACCGCGCGTATTAGTCATTGCACGCGCCTGCATAGAATTCCGAAACGCTGTCTCCGCGTTCGCGGTGAGTATCGAGCGACATTTACAACTGCTTTTACGCGCGCGAGCGGCACGTTACATCGGCGCTCGTACTGATTTAACGATGTCATCGACCAATGCGATATATATGTATCGTGGATTCGATCGCTATGCACTGTAGTAGCGATCGGATCCACGATACATTGGAAGCTCAGCCGCATTGTCTGACTTTCTCATTTTAATTCTGTAAATTTGTGAAATGGATTTTTAAATCGTTTATGATTAATGGGCAACATGTCATATGTTTGTTTTATAAATATATATAACTTTTAACTTGTTATTTTTAATTCATTATTTTTAACATTTATCAAATTCACTTATATGTAAATAATTTGTATATATATATATATATATATATATATATATATATATAAATATGTATATATAAGTGATTTTGGTAAATAAGTTAAAAGTAATAAATTAAAGATAAATGAATTAAAGTTAATAAGTTAAAAGTTAGAAATTAGACAACAATAAATTCGACGAATCTTTTGTATGCTTTCAAATAGTACTCTCTGACGATAGTATTATTATTTGTCACCGGAAGGTTAATTTGCAACAATAAGCTATTAGAAAGATCGATCTCCTGGAAAGAACAATCCTCTGGAATAATCGAGAGCTACGAGAGAAGCTTAACGATTAGTGATAATTATTACGCCAGATAGAGACGAGAATGGAGATGGCAAATGTGTGCTTCTCGCGTGTATGACGTACATTAATGATACATATGGCCAGTCAGCCATCCCCATGGAAGGTCGTTAATGAGCGTATAATGGTGCCGGGAGAACGAAGGCTAACTGTGGAGTTAGGCTAGACAGGTACCTATATTTACACAAGTCGGGTAGACATCTGTTACGTATTTGTAGTAACGCATGCACGTATACGGGGCATACATAAAGCGGGCTCGCTCCGTCATCGGTTAGCCGTTTTATAAATCCGAGTTAACTCAATAATGAACTACGCGAGCGAGATAAAAATTGTAGATTTAATACCGTGTAAAAACTGCAGATTTAATCGCTAATTGGATCGCAGTGGATGCAGAAACATTGGTTGTACGTGCGACATAAGAGACTGGTTTCTGCCATCAATCTCGTTCCACTGCAAGAAAAAAACGCGCGCGTTTAACGCATATCGTAAAAAATAAATAATACGTAACACGTAATGAGCACGAATACACTTATATTTAAAAGAATTTATAGAGAGAGTATTCTTAATTTAATTAAGAATTATATAAATAAAATAAATGTAAGCTGTTTTTTAGAATTTTAGCGCCTTATTAAGCAATAATCAATATTATAAAAATTTATTTGTTACAATAATATTACAATATATAGGGTGTAATTGAATTCTATCGACAAACTTTAAGGGGATGTTTAAAGGAACTATCTAAGAGTTTTAAGATGAAGAATTAATGACCGCCAGAGTTATATTGCAATAATATTAATTATAACATTATATATGAATTAATAATAATAATTTAATAATATTTAAATAATTTTTAAGGTGTATACAATTCTGTTTTGCACTATCGCTCGTCTTACGATGCGAGCGGGTGTCAGTCCATATGATGCGGCACTATACTCTTTGTCACAATTCATCTACTGTAAATCATTTTGTGACAATTAAATGCCTTTTAAAGAAGTTATGTTGTCTTATTGACTTTTAATGTGAGACAATATATGTGTTTTTCGATAATATAAAAATAACATAAGGATAAGAAGGTTTTAACGCCCATGAGTTTTTATCTCAAAACATTGAAATACTTTCTCCGAACAATCCCTTAATGTTTGTTAATAGAGTACAGTTACATTCTGTATTATCGAAAAAATTTCTTAATTCTCAGTTTTTTTTAGAAGCAGTTTCCAAAAGCATGGTAATTTCTCTGCATATTCTGTGGTGCGCGTTTATTTATTAGTTTACACACACAGTTTACATATATTTAATACTTATAAATAAAAAAGAATGTATTATAAATAAAAAAATAAATAAAAAAGAATGAATTATCAACTAAAATGTGTAAAATTAAAATATGAAATAGGGGCTGCCGTTCTTTGCGATATTTAAGGCTTGAATTTCTAATTTCTTATTATCTTACTTACTAAATCTAACATTGCGAGAGGACTCGTTGAGATGTTGGATTAACTAATGTTGAAGTAATCCTACAAATGTAAATCCCACGAGAGTAAATAAAAATACAACGATATGATATGTGAAACGATCCAACTATCTACTTTGTTGTCATCTCTATATTTGTACGTCTCACTTACATTCTTCCAACTTGACATTTGAAAATTTCTTTCTCAATATGTTAGAAAGATAGAAGAAACTAGTATCTAAATTTATGCGCTTATTAGTAATGGTTTTGTACCAGATTTCTTTGTAAGTTTATCAGTTCTCATTATGAATATTTAAAAATAGAATAAAAGAGCTTGGAATAGTAATATGATGGAATAGTAATACATGTTCTTATCTTTAGCCTAACATCTAGTTATTTTTTTGGAGTTAATCATTATTAACTTTTTTATATTTTTTTACATGACTATATAACAACACATGTTATAAAGATCCGATAAATAAAACGATACATAATTTGCGACATTGGAAAATCGTGTTACTTTTAACTATGATTAAGCTTATAACTAAAATTACGTTTTATGTTAATAAGGAATGCAATTCTAATGGGAAGCACAAGAAGCGATGAATCAACCGTGAAGGTCACAAGATAGGCGCGAAGATTACATAAAAAAGCAAGTAGAATGTTTGCAAATCGTTTAGTTTATCCTTACGGACTAGATACAAAAGAAGTGCTTAATTAAACGCTAAAAATATAAACTTGATTCTGATAGATATCATTGTAATGTCAATTTTAGAAAGAAATCTACGATGCATTCTTACGTTGTATCCATTTTTATAAAAAATTACAATAATGCCATTGAATACGTTTGAATGCTATGTAGCGCGATCGCGCTGCTCACTTTTCAACGAAAAGTGCCGACGAGTGTCGTAGCAAACTCGATAATGCATTTAGCTTCGATTGCAATTTTCAGAACTTGATTAGGCTTATAACAAATCAAAGTGTTTTCTTTCAATTTATTAAAAATGTATTATAAAACTGTACATGTTGTAAATTTTATTTTTATTTAGTTAACGCTTATCATGACACTTTCCGACATGGAACAGAAGAAGTGCAAACGCGCTGTTTCGCATTCTTTCGTAAAGATTTTTACGAAACACCTTCGGCTCTCTTCGACACTCAAATACGGGACTAATAAAATATTACATAATAATTTTTGTAATATTACGGGTATTTTTTTAGTATATTTTTTCAGAAACTTTTCTTCAGAAACAGTAATAAGAAAAAGAAGAAAAAAATTTAGTACAAGGAATTAAGTTTTTCACTTGCTGAACCTCCTCGCTCGTGTCCCTTTTACTGAAGCAATAAAAGATCAGAGTTAAAGTCATCGTCCCTTCACTGTCGCAAATTTCTCTTTAAACATCATGAGAAACAACTCGTGATATATCCCGGCAAAACGATATCAGGCTTGTCCTGCGCTGCCCCGACGGTCTTTAAAACAGTACTTCCAATTGCTGGTCATATTCTAACGGATAACCCACATTCGGGGCGGACTGATACGCTCGCGACCGTCCACGTGGATTAGCTGGAGTCCCTTTCGTATGCAACTTTCGTAGCTTCCTTTCCTCGTACACTTTTATCCGCGCGTATCTATACGTGAGCGCGCACGCGACATGTGTGCGTGTCGTATGTGTGTACTCAGATATGCGGCGACTCGAAGTGGGTCTCTCGTACCGATGTGTCTCGCGTTAAAGTTGAGCAAGAAAAAAAGTCGTGAATAAAAGTCTGTCTTTCTCTCTCTCTCTCTCTCTCTCTCTCTCTCCCCCCCCCCCTTCTCTCCTTTTTCATCTTTCTCGGCTGGCAGCATCTGCTTGATCGAATTTTGAGGAGAAGAGAGGGCTACAAATTATTGTATTATATTATACATGTTGAACCGTCACATTTCACCGTCGTTTTCATGCCATCTGTGACGGCGTTGCTTTTTCCGGTCCGGCGTGAAGGTGAACTTGAACGCGACAGCGATCTCGTAAAGAGAGACTGCTTTCGTTATCGCGAGCGTGTCTCCGAGCGTGTCGTCTATCAAGAAAATCGAAAGAGAAATTTTCTTATCGCGATAAATGGACAAACGCTGAATAATTAGCAAAACTTGATTAAATCATTGTACATACAACGATGGAATAATCTAAATTTTAAGGAAAAGGATATCCGTTGCTTGTGATAGGTATATATATGTATATGGAAAGAATGATCTTGCTGAGGAATCTAAAATTTTGCTGGATATAGGTCAGAAAATAATTTTGTTGGACCGTCAAAATAATTTTGTTGGAATCTTAAAAATAATGAGGTGCCAAAATTTTTGATATTCTAGCAATTAGTTTGAGCGTTTTATATAATTATTTTAATAGTTCAACAAAATTACTTTTCTGATCTGTATCCAGCTAAAATTTCAACAAAACCTCTTCTTTCGGTAAATATGATATATTTCAAGAACTTAAAAATTGTTTAGCGTAAATTATTTGACAGCTTGAGTCATACTAATTAAACTTTTTTAGATAATAATTACAAGAAAAAAAAAATTTTATAAATACATTGTAACCTACTTATAAAACAAAAAGTGGATTTTATAAATAATATAAAACGTAATGAAACGTAATGTAAAAAAAACGTGCACATAACGCAATTTTTCATGATAATTTTTTTTACACAATTTTTATTTATTTATTAACTATAATTTTATATATATATATAATATAATTATAATTTATTAATTATAATTAATCGGATACGTATAAGAAATTGCAATCGAGAGATCTAGCTCATGGCTCACTGGAAGTATGTGATTTAATCTAATTCATCGAATCTGATAGGAAGAATGTGACTATCCTTTTCGAGCGATTGCGCGAGATAGAGAGATACAGCATTATCTGGAAACGAGATATGAGAATATTTCCCGACTCTCGCATAAAAGACGTAACTGAGTATAGATTTATTACCCAGCCTTATTTCCTTATTTTTTTATACGTTGTCTTGTTAATGTTGTCACGTTTTTTAAATACCTTGCTGTGAACACATGATTTATATATAAAACATTCGTTCTGTAGCACATATAAAAACTTTATAAATTATTTCTCAAGATATTCTAACCACTTGGTGATATATGATGTATAAACGATTTCTGTTAATAATGAGCAGCTTGCGCGAGATTATCAAATATCTAATAACTAGAGACGTCTTGATACGATTTTTCCGTATATAGACGTATATATAGCCGAAGATTCCTCGTTGCAAACAATAACACTCAGATGATTATTGGTTGATAACGTGGTCAGCGACGCAAGTAATTGACGGCGCAAAATGAAAAAAATAAATTGCTAATATTGCTCCTTCCGCTGATGATGTTTGCCGTCGCTTATGTGTGCGTACGTGAGTCAAAATTGCTAGATGGCTCGATTACGGCCGTAATCTAATCTGGACCACATGGACCACCGTAACTAATTATCTGTATGCGCGCGCGCGCACGCTATCGGCRTTGTTTCTGCGTATCCGAGATATATCGGGGTATCGGGACGGTCAGACGAAAACGATTGCTGGCTACAGACACGATATTTATCAGGAGCGCAAGACTTTGACCTAATCCGTACCGGATGGACCAGTCGATGACATCATTGTGCAAACATGGGCGAGGACTTGAGAAGCAAACAAGAGCGATCTAATCGCACGCTCGTCACTTATCGGAACCAAGTTTTACGGAGCGGAAAAGCTATTGGCGTTGCAGCATCACCGCCGCGCGCCTTGTACACCTCTCTCTTTCAAGGACTCCCGCCGTAGTGGGAAAAACGTCGCGTCCTCGTATTCGCGACTGATAAGGCTCTGCTACACGCACGCGGTTGTCTGACAGATTCTCTCTCAGAAACAAAGAATATTTCGAATTGATATATTTCATTGTGAAGTTTATTGATTTTACAGATCGTTTTTGAAACGTTAAGAAACATCATTTATAACAAGTCTTTGTGAAACATGTACATTTTTTATATTATATAATACTCGATAATCTGAAATGAGATTAAGAAAAATGCCCTTTTTCTATTTTGAGGAAGAAAACCCTTTAATCAGTTTTTCATTACGCAAATATTTGTTTTCTAATGAACTTTTTTTATATTTTTGTATTAAATAGGGTATTAAATAGATACTGATTGATAGAAGAAAATACAATGTTCAATAGCTCGCTATAAATCTTTGTTATATAATAAAAAATAAAACAAATTTCTGCAAAATACAATACTATGCCATAATGAAAATATTCGTTAGCGTAGTTAAATGTTATCTTGCGTCTGATGATATCTTTTATCGTTAAGTGGGAATCTGCGGAATAATTTTTATAAGTTAGTCTTCGGAAACTTTCGATGCTTCGTGAAAATTGATTAAGAAATTCCAAGAATTGTTTCTGATTTTGTGAAAATTGAAAAGTGTCGCGTCTTAATTTTACTTTTTTTTTAATTGTTTGACTTACGATTATATGTTTTTATTATAATCGTATATGACGATTTTAAATATATCTTTATTATTAAAAATAAATAATTTTTCAAATAGTATAAACAAATTGATAAAGACAAGGAATTATTTCAAAGTTAATTTTCATCGTTAGCTTTAATAATTATATACATGAAAATTAGATAACTTTGCAGAATTAAGTTCCGATATCGTAAATGAATGATAACATCTCGTTCTTTAGTTGACATTGAATAAATATTAATTTAGCTGATATCTTAATTAAGTCTCAATAGAATTTCATTCACAAGCAAGACAATTTTATTGAAAGAATACATATATGTACATAAAATTACGTAGCAAAAAATTATATTGTTACAACACAGAGCAAGATATTTATTTAATATATTATTTACATAAAATCATGATCGCTTGAATAAAAATAAAATTATAATGCAATAAATCATATAATTGCATTAATTATAAATAATAAAAACAAGAGTATTTAATATTGTTAATATATCCGTTCTGCAATATTTAATCCTATATTCAAACGATTAAGATTACGTGCGAGGTAGATAATATCTCAAGAGAGAGACGGCAAATGGGACAATGCTATATATCTATTCGAAAACAGAAAAAAATAATGATAGAAAGAAAAGAATATAAGTAAATATCCTTCTGAATCTACAAGTGTATTATAGTAATTATAGTAACTTTTGCCGTAATAGTCTTACAATCAAATATTTATATTTTCTCGATTCTTATGTCTCAATATTTAACACGTTAAACATCGGTCCCTGATGACTGACAGTAAACTTTCCGTTTAGGCGACGTCGGTCCTTAGAGACCAATATCACACTTTCCGTTTAGGTGGCATCGATCCTTGGGGACCGACAGTTATTTAAGTTCAATTTTTTAAGTCTAATTTAAAAAATAAATTTTGTAATTCAATATAAAAGACATGTTTACACTTCTTTAATGTAATTTATTAAAACATTTTAAATATAGATTAGTGTCGCGTTGCGTGCGTATCTTTTGTTTAGGCATTGTATGCTACGTGTCCGCTAAGCGCTATCCGCCGCCTGAAAGTACAGCAGAATCAGCTCCGCGTTTAACGTGTTAAAGATTCATTTTATGGACGGAAAAAGAGAGAGTATACGTGTGTGTGTGTGTGTGTGTGTTTTTTTTTATTATAAGGACAGAAAATCTTATATATATATTTTTTTTCATTAACAACATAAATTTCATTAAAAATATAATTTTTTAGGCCGAGAAACAAGAAGGATTTTCATTTGTTAATGAAAATTTTACGTATATGTCATTTTTAAATATGCCCTAAATTTCTTTTTTACAAAAAATGTCATATGTGTGTGTGTGCAGTCTAGAGCGATATTACATATATGTATGTTATATATATGTATTCCGAAGAATTTTACGAATGTTTCTAATTACTTAGTTCAATAGTATTTCATAATATTTGGAAATTTCGGACTTAATTCATTTTCTATGTAAAAGTGAACGTTAATAATCCTTCTAAAAAAAATTTATGTTAAATCATGATTTATAGTCACGATTTATAGTTATAGTGATTTATAGTATTTGATTTTTATAAAACCTTTTATTACTCGAGTTTTTACCCTTCACAAACAGTCAATGCGTTCCCTATTCAAGTAGAAGAAAAGGTTAATATTACCTGCGTTCGTTTCTGCTAGTCCTTATCCGATTATATGACTTCTGCTTGGTCCATCGTACCTGCGAATAATGGGTCGTGTCAGATCTCATTGTTCTCCTGCAACATCTGGTCAAGCTAATCTTGTGAAAATGTACAACAATATCACGATAACTAAAGGCCAGGTATTAGCATAAATAAGCGTTCCTCTACAATACAGATTTGTTTTCTTAGTTTGAAATGAATTATCCTCTAATTCGAAATAGTTCCGTTTTGAAATAGAATTACAATCAACGCATTGATCTGTATAGTATGTTCTTTATACAAATCAGGTATATAATATTCTGACTCTATTGTGATTTCAAAAAACTTCCATAATAAGCTAGAATAACAAATGGGAAAATAACTACAGATAAAATGCTTAGAATGATGGTCCAGTCAAAATTTCGCATCGCCTTTGTTTAAATTTTCCATAATTTAGAGAAAAAATATTATGATATTATATATTAATATTATTATGTGATATTTTATTTATTTAATAAAATTATATCAATAAAATATAATAACTAATTATAATTATATCAATAAGATATAATATCTTGATATAATTATTTTATCTCATTGATTTATTATTATTACTATTATTTATCCAAATCATTTCATATAAACAAAATTGCCTTTCTATCGTTGTTGTAATCTTGCATGAAATATATTTGTATGAAATGTGCCAATAATAAAAAATATAAATTTTATCCCGAGTGAATTCCGTTCTCTCTCGTGACTTTATCAAAGTCGTAAATAGCACATCGGCTAGCCGTTGTCCACTACGTCTTAGCGAAATTGTCGCAAGTTCGAACATTATCTATGAAACTTAAACTAACATTTCGTCATCTGTCGGATGACGTTGACCTTGTGTTTTATCGGTGGAATTGCCGTGAACGGTCTTAATTTTGAATAATGATTTGAATAACGTTCAACGTGTTATTGCAAATTTCTTTTCAAGGTGCGTTCGTGCGTACGATCATAATGGGCATTTTTTTCACTTTAGGGCATTATCTATCGCTTTGACTGATACGGATCCTTTCGATATTTTCATCCCGCAATATCGCACGATATATCGTTTCGAAGTAATTTCATTAGCTTTTCGACGGTAGTGGGAGTGAACTGGATTTCGAGATAGGGAGACTAAATCAGGTGAGAGATCGATGAATCGGAGCCGCGGGCTCGCCCATCGTTTCCAGGAGGGAAGCGGCGCGTCGTCATCAGACGTGGAGCAGCACGTAGATGGCAAAGAGACGAACCGTCGAGGGGGGTGTCCGCGTTGGTGTGGGTGGCAGATGCGTCGGGCGCCGACTCGGCTCGAATATGAGTCGCTTCGTGTAGCGTAGTGGTACACCGACACGATGCGGCGTCACCGAGAGAAAGAGAGGGAACTGCGAAGAGTACGAGGACAAGCGGGGAAGAAGAGTCAGAAAAGAGATACGAGTCGAGAGAGCGAGCGAGTGAGGTGAAACAGGAACGAGGAGCGAGAAGGGCGAAGGTTTCCTCCGACGGAAAAACATATTTGTACATAGGCGTCCACAAGAGGGGGCACCGAGGCACGGGGGTATGGAGTGTATTATCTCCTGTATAACGATCTATTGAAAGGGAAGAGAAAAGACAAATATTTTTTTTATAAACTCGTATGATCTTTTGCCTCGACGTGGAAGATAGTTCTTCGCAAATATTGTCGCTGGTATTGTAGATAGTGAACTGATTAGAAAAAAATTATATAGAAGGAGGAGATCAATCATTAATTTTTGGGTTTTTGACATTAAACAATTCACAAGAGATTTGTGCAATTTTATTTCTAACGGTTTCTTCTGAAATACACACACACACACACACACACACACACACACACACACACACATATGTATATATATAAAATATATATAATATATACAGTCTTATCAGAGAAACTACATTTTTAATCCTTCTATGCCCAATTATGACTTATTACATTAGACACTGAATGTCGAAACAAAAGCGAAGATTTTTTTCTCAGATATATGTGATAAAGAGACAAAGGCAGATTCTTAAAATTTTTGTTCTAATCTAAGAAAAGAGTAAATGCTAAGAGTAGAAATAGAACTTATAGCTTAAGGTGGCAACTGTGTGATCTATAGATAAAAATAAGATAAAATGCTATGGAATGCTACATACATTCGATGATGTAGTTCTAATATAATTCGAATGTTGTAATTCTATGGCAGCTAATAATTATGATCTGTATGTATGCATAGGGATCCTAATAACAAATTGTGGAAACATATATAATAATGAAATTCATCATGAAATTTCGCATAATTATGTTAAGATGATTTGCCGATAAAATAGCGAAAAATATTATTGAACAATATTTGATACTGCAGAATATTTTTGATCTAGAGATAATTTGAGAGATTATGCAATATATTGTATCAATCAAAAGTTCTTTGAAATATATTGTGCAGCTTGTATTAGTCTGTGGATACTACTTTGCAATAAGGTGCCAATTTATGACGATCGACATTCATTTTTGATTAATAAAACCATTAAAATTAATGATGCTAAATAGAACTTGAATGATAATTTTTGATTGTGTGATATATCTCTTAAGAAAACTTCTAACAAAATCTTCTAAAAAATCATATGCCTTTTTTTCGTTTGTTATTATATAGAACAATAATTGTTTCACTTAATAAAGAAGTGCTAAGTGGAAATTTAATTTGCAGAATTGTTTTCATTAAATTTTGGCTTGCTCGATGATGTGTCAATTGACTTTCGTCAGAAAAAAATTTCGTCCGAACGCAATCGATACATGTTGCTAATGATAATTAAGTAAAATCAAAATCAGACATTAAACCCGTAACAAGAATTAGCTAAATTATTGCATAATTTGATCAAAAGTTATATTGAGAGTTATTGAATTGTCTAGAGGGAGGTTTCAATAATACTGTACATTATAATTTTGCAATAATATTGATCGTCTAGAGAGTCGATTAACGCAGCAATTTTGTCAGACTAAAATGATATTTTTAAATGATGTTTGTAAAAAATTAGATAAATTAGACAATTTAAGGAGTAAATATTTTATAATTCACTTTCTTTCAAGAATGAGGAACAAAATGTAACATTAAAGAAACAAATCAAGACATGTTACTCGATTATTTTCAAATACTCGATGAACACTTCCGAAAGATAGGTTCATATGCGTCCTAAAACCATTTGACTCTTTATTTAAAATTTAACTATGCTAAATGTATAATATTTCATGTTACAATTTCTACATTGTAATTTAGGAATAAATGTATTTTTATGAGCATATAAATAGATTAATTTGATTTCTTCATACACAATTACAATACTATAAAATATATTCTAAAACGTAATATAGCTGAAATATTTTTCTCTATTATTGAATAATTTGTTTTCAAATTTAATTTCGCATAAGTATTATTAACGATAAGATGATTCGCTATATTGTTATTATTATTGTTTTGTCGAAATACTATTTCGAAATTAATTGTGCAAACAATTATCAATATTTTATAAAAGACTAATATGCTATTTGCTTAAATATATCCATATAGTTCTAGATCACAAATTTTACGCAAGATTTCGTCATACAATTTTATAAATGTTTTCTAGTCGGGGGAGTATAGAACATGTGGATGTAATGTATTTTGCTTGTCATGCTAAGAAATTATATGAGATTATAATTATAATCTCAATCTCAAATATATCTCAAAATAAGAATTTGTCATTCATCAAGTTCATCCTTTCATAGACACTTTCTAATATTAAAATTAACACTAAAGCAGTTAAAACGACTGGTGTATAATTTTTTTTTTAATTACTCAAATTTATAAAGATATATTTTGTATGATTTTTGCAATATATAAACAATAAAATAAATAATAAATAATAAAATTGATCAATTAATTTTTTATATATAAAGTAGTAAAAATTAATCGATTATTCTGACGTTAAATTCCAAAGACAATATAAAATCACGCGAAATATTCCATTTTTCAAACAATCAAACGCAAATTATTTTTTAATTAGATACTATCGATCAATTTCCTCCCCCCTTCGTCATATATTTTCTTAAAATTCTATTCTCTCTTAAGTAAAACATACCGAAGCTCCGATATTTCAGATTCTCGGGACGAACATATAGCCGTACTTGCGTACCGAGAACGGCGAGAACAAAAACTCGATCGAAAAAAAAGACCAGCGCGAGAAGAGAGGTAAAAAAAACCGTAAGAATCCACCCGTTTTCCCGTCGGAGATATTTCCATTCGAGCGCCCATGTACCCACGTAGACGTCGAACGGAACGGCGAGGCGGACCGGCGGGGGCGCAGAAGGTAGAAGGGATGAACGGGGAGTGGGGATGACCGCAGAGTGTCAGGAGAGGAACCGTGCCGGTGAGTGAGATCGCGCGAGAGGGAGTCGAGCGGCGGGGAAGCGGACGGAGCGGACCAATGGCAGGAAGGGATGATGAGACCTCGGCGCGAGTCGAGAGAAATTGTCAGAGGCACCACTGCGCGGCAGTCGGCCCGTCGTGACCCATTCTCATGGATCTCGCGGTCCTCTCTTCTCGTCGTGCCTCTTTCCCCGGCTCCCCTACCACGCGCGTTCGACGGAGAGGATCGCATCCCCCGCCCACCCTCTTCGCTCCTACCCTGCCGCCGTCGCCGCCCCCGCTTCTTCCTCTCCCGAGGATCGCGAGGGCTCCTCTCGTTTCGTGATCATCGTGCGCGCTCAGACGTCGACTCGACCACGAGCGGTACACGCGCTCAGTGCGCTGCTGAGCGTCGAGCGGTGACGAACGAGAAGGAATCGAGAAGGTGAAACACATTCGCGTCCGGGGACTCTCGATCGATCGTCAACGCGTTCGGGCAGCGGGTCTCTTATCGATAAGAGAGGACCGATCGGCGAAGAGTGATCGCGGTGTTGCGCCTCTCGCGGATCGTACCTTGCACGATGCGCGACTTCGCGGGCGTCTCGGTATCGGATTCGCATTATCGGAGCGGATAATTCGGATCCCGAGCAGAGTGCACCGCGAGATCGGCGTCTCGGGCGAGGGATCGGAGTGTATCACGGTGCGTCGCACACGACGGTTGACGTACTCCCGAATCGGGTGGACGCGGACTGGTGTTGAAGTGCTAATCACTTACGCGGATGCTGAAGTTTGGAGCCCCCTCGACGGTGTGATCCCTCGGCCGTCGACCGAAACCTGTCGCCTGTCGTCTCGCGACTCAGCATCATGGACTATTCGAAGAAAGGTACGTTCGCCGTCGCAAAGTCGAGAGGACCTTGAATCGGAATCGGAATACTCCGATAAATACTTCGATTTTGCGTCATCTGTAGTCGTGTTTACCACGCTTTTTACGCGTTGCGCGTTGTCACTGCGCGATTTAACTTTTTTTCTGGCGAAAAACTCTGCAACGCGAATTCCCGCTAAGCGTCGATCAAACGATTCTTCACGTTTCTTTTTTTTAAATGAGTGTTCGGTTTTTCTTTTCAATTTCTTTCCCGCTTTGTCTGGAAAATGTCTTACTTACGCACATATGTACGCATGTCACATCACATGAAACTTTGTAATATTCGCAGACGCACAGTCGCACTTGATCTGCTCGCGGCCGATCTTGAGAGCGATTTGAGTTAAGAAATTCCATGAACGAAGCTTATTGAGATAACGAGATTACATCAAATTGCATTGATGACGCAAAGCGAGGTGTGAGCGGTCGTCGGATTCCTAGCTTCTTTGTATCCAATTCGTTTAAATCTTCATCCGAAGCTCAGATAGGACGTCTCGTTACGACTCGGAATAAACAAATTTATCTTAAATCAAATTTATCTTCGATTTGATTTAAGCTTTTCGAGCTTATCTCGAATTTGAGAGAGATTTCGAGAGTGCGAGATCCAAAGATTCTTCATCGGTACCAAGAAATCGTTCGAAACTGAGGGTGAGAGGGGGGGGGTGTATATAAATATCGCTCCTTTGTGCAAATTAACCGGTATTCGATCATCCCCTTTTTCCGGGAATGATTTATCGATCGATCGTCACAAGTGGCATGTATCATCGATGCTCTATCGAGGCGATAATGGCAGAAGGGGGTAATTCATAAATGTCAGGGGTTGCAATGAGTCTACACGTCGCGACGGATGGCGTGTTAAAATTCCAATCGTGTATCGGTAGGGCCGGTGAACAGTAATCCGAGTTCTATGAAGATAAAAGGACTTTTACGTCTTTTCCTTATCTATACTCGCGGTATCGAGATGCTCTCGTAAAGTCCGAGCAATTTTGTCTCCCAAATACTGAACGCAGATAAAAAATTCTCACAATGATTAATAAATGAGATTTTTTTGGAGATAATGAAATATATTTTGAGGTTTGAAAAGTTCAAACGCGCGGTTCTGCTGCAGTAATGAAAGTGTAAAATGAGATATTTTTCTAATTTGAAAATTTATGATATTTTTTCAAAAGATTTGTTTAATTCTGAATGAACAATATGTTATAACCATAGTGACGAATGTGTCATGAAATTGATACTCTAGCGATATTGTGCTAAAATTCAGCAAATATTTATATCGTCAGAATATTAATATTATAAGTTTTTTTAACGATATTATATAAATAACTTTGGAAAATTTAACTAATTATCGGTTTCGTCTTGAATCAGTTCTTCAAATTACAGATTAAAAACAATGGAAAATCAATAATGTCAATCATGTTACTTATCCGATATTAATAGTTTGTTGCTATTAAAATTATTTTAATAAAATTTTTTTTTTATATTCGCTCTTAATTATTAAATTATTTTTATATTAAATATATCATGTATATTAAATGTATATCTTTGACAAAATATAAATAACGTCATATCCGAGTTAAAGTTAAACATTTATGGACCGTATTACACGCGCGGATGAATATTATTCAGAAAAAAAAGATTCATTCTTCCTGACAGAGCACAAGGATTACACGAGCATGAAGCCTGGATTAGGGTGTGGTGCGGAAAGTCAACCGCTCCCTT
Source organism: Cephalotes varians (assembly GCA_037157785.1). NCBI lineage: Eukaryota > Metazoa > Arthropoda > Insecta > Hymenoptera > Formicidae > Cephalotes > Cephalotes varians. The sequence continues at coordinate 1,244,966 of JANQDE010000028.1, forward strand.
TTTCACCCCAGCAAAGGGGCGCCCTTCGGTAGCGAGATAGATTAATTAGCGATGTTTATATTTGACAAGAAAGTGCACGCGTTTATTAACTCCTGAAAAGCTCTTTCTTCATGATAACTTGAAAGTTGCAGTAAATGAATATCTCGGATATGTATGTATAAAACAATATATGTTGAAATAAAACATTCACAATACATATCTTTCTTAAATCAATGATTGATAAAAAATGTAATTGATACGCTAATAAACAAATTTCAATTTGCGTTTGAGATGAATAATTTTGTTACGTATCCTTGCGCTTAATTTTTCACTGATTTAAACATGTACTACACGTATTATCTCTAAACATTTTTGAATATTCTTCAATGTTTCTTTTGTTGATATTAAAAATTGAAGAATAATTATTTATCATAGTATAATCTTAATTTACATAGTATAATCTTAATTTACATTCTTAAGAAAAATTGTATTGATGTTTATTAAAAAATACTTTGAAATGACGATCTTGAGAAAAACTAGATGCCAGTATTCGATTTTGCAGTGATTAATAGATAGATTTTGCTTTATGCGAAAAATAGGACAATAAGCTTTATTTCATGCGCGGAGCAGTGAATATGGAGCAGTGGATTTTTCTTGGAACAGCGCCATAAACTAGGACTGCAATTTATCATATTCGATGGAAATAGCGAGAAGCACTGTTATAGATTGACAATAACTGACAATGAATAGAAAAATATTCGCGTTATGCTCCAATTTTCACTCTTAAAAGTTTGATCGCAATTGAATAATAAATTAATGATTAAAATTAATATTTTATCGAAGATTGAGACGCTAGATTAAATAATTATTCTTGTACGTATAACAATACGCTAGTAATATTAGATAATAATATTATATGATAATAGTTTTAATAATATACAATAATACATAATAACAATATACAATAACACATTATATTTTACGTATGAACTGTAACTGTAATTGAAATAAACCAATAAATCTTATTTTTTAAATCAAAAGCTTAATATTACTCAAAAAATAAATATTAAAACATAAAAATTTATTTTCATAATACTCCCTGTTTTATATATCGAGCATATGTCATTGATGAATGGTCCAGCCTTCGCTCGAAATCATCATATTATGTTGATTTTGCTAAAAAAGTAAACTATGTTTTAACACAAAACTCAACGCGGATGATCGATCTCCACTCGCGGTTAAAGATTAGACGTCCGTCAACCACACCTATCATCGCTTTTTCACTCCCCCCCCAAGGCGTCATAAGGTCGGTCTAGGATTTGCATAGGTCTTATTACAGCGGCAATCTATAGATGTGGCGTGGCGGTAGGTAGGTATGACAACCGCGTCGAGGTACATGCGGAAACACTCGGTTGGGCCACGTATACGAGGATACTTTGCGTGACATTCTTCACGGCACCTCAAACCGTTCACCCTCGGTCGATCGTGCAATTAATGACCCGCGGTAAATTTTTCGGAGGAAGAGGTTTCGTTCTTTCTATCGCATATCAACGCGTTTGTTGTTCGTCGTATCGTTTCTCCGAGCTTCTTCCACAAACCGAAGATAAAAAATGATTATTTTTTTTTTAATATTTGCGATATTATAAAGTATCATTTCCTTAAATTTTAAATTCTTTTAAGTTAAATTTTTTGACTTACGTCTTGGGTATCCTAAAACAAAAATATCAATAATTGATAACTGATAAAAAATAAAAATATTAATCTTATGATTATATCAGTATTATATTAGTATCGTGATTATAATAAAATTGTAAGATTGTGAATTAAATAGAGATTCGAACGATACATGGCTTAATGATTCTGAAAGACTTGTAGAATGAAGCTCGATTGTTAGATCATTCGAAAATTCCAAGAATCGCTTACGATTAAGAAGTATTATAGTAATTACACAATTCGCAAATATCAAAATAAAAACTTGAACGAGAGTTTCGTTAAAAATATTATATTCGTAATACTGCAGTTGAAAATCTTGCTGTTTTCGATATCAATTCTCCTCATTTTCGCGAGTTTACAATATGTTATATGTAGAAATTAAAAAAGAAATAATATAACGATCATCAGTTAATCTTCACTTTCTTGATTTATCAATATCAAGAAATCTATTTCGCTTTACAATTAATTATATATGTCATATTTATTTCTTATAAGAAATAAATTTAATTATTTATCTATTATTTGTATATCTATCGCAAAAACAAGTTTTAAAAAAATATATTAAATAACTATTGATTTAAATCAACATTGACAGCATTAGCGCTACCTAACGCTATTGCGCTACAAAATCAAGATAGAATAACTATTTATGTTATATTTGATAGTTTGAATCGATGTGAAATCGAAATTAAATTATTTAATTAAGAAAATGTGACTTAAATTTTAAAACGAAAGAAATTTAAGTGAAATATTCCGGAATATGGAAATGCTAGCTTTCGAAAATACATTTTAACTCGTCCAACTGACATCCATTTTTCATGAGAAAGTCTAAAATTTCTTGTTTAATGTCTGTTCAAGGAATTACTTAGTATAGTTTTTGTTTCCTTCGAAAAACGCCTAGATCGCGGATATCGTGAGATTAATGAGACCGATAGAAAATGGAACAAGGATAGAGAGGGGGGGGGGGGGGGGGGGGGAGGGAGCAACAGTAGAGAGATATTCGTGCGTCAGCCGAAGTAATCGCTTGCAAGTATGAGCGAAGGGTTGCTCCGGTGAGTTACGGATGGGTAAACCCAAGGTTGTCAAAGAGACGACTTCTCGAAACACTAGCCGACCGCCATCTTTGTTTCTCCTGCGTGGTGCGTGGGTGTATCCAAGCATGGAAGAAGCGGGGATGATGAGGGAGAACTGTACAGAGGGAGGGGAGGATGACGAAGAGGGAAAAAGGCACTGCCGGCGGAAGAGGGAGAGAAAGAGAGAGAAAAATGATAGGGAGGTAAAAAGGGGGACAGATACGGAATAGCAGGGTTACAAGGACGGGGTGGGAAGAAGTGAAGAGAGAGAGGAGGCTGGAAGGAAAAAAAGACGAGGCGCAGTAGTGAGTCTGCGGCTACGAGGCAGAGGAAGGAAGGCAAAGAGTAGAAAAACGCGTAGCGTGATCGTTGGTGGCAGCGGCGGACGGATGTCGACAGTGAGAGAGAAAATAGATGAGACGGAGAGAAAGAGAGAGAGTGAGAAAAGGGAGGGGAAAAGAGCGGAAGAGCAGAGGAAAGAACAGGGAAAGAACGAGAGAGTCGAAGGGGATAGAGAAGGAGCGGAGAGCACGTCCGACCGAGATAAGAGCACAAGAAAGAGCGAAAGGTATGTCCGAGTTAGCGTGATAAAGGGTCGAGATATGCGAAGAGGCAAGCGCGAGCGAGATAAAAAGTGTACTGTCGACCAAGCGGAGGGGAACGATGTGATGGAGGGGACGGAGTGCGGCGGCCGGTGATGGTAGCGGCGGAGAGGGAAGAAGCAGATAAAAAAGGCTTTGGGAAAGATGAGAGGTGGCCAATGGCGGCGCGGTACGACGCCGAGTCGTTGGTCTCTCTCCCTCCATCCTCCCACTCTGCTCACCTAACGTAGCTGCTTCAGCGCAGCATCCTATGATTCGTAGGTGGCGGTTCCCAGGCGAGCAAACGGAAATGCGCATGTACGCCCCCGAGCGGACATGACACTGCTCCCTTTTTCCCTCAAGGTTCCCCCAGCGAGGTCCCGCGAGGGTGCAATGCAGATATAGGCGTGGCGTTCTGGTCCTCCGACTCGTCCGCGAATCCCTTGAAACCGCGGCGATTACGGGACTCGCCCTTCCCACGTCGGTCCCTTCGACCATTCGCTCGTGCACCCTCTCTATTGAACTTTCCGTATTTTCATATAAGTCACGAATATTAAATTGTTGGGTCTATTTTCCAATAATCTATTTTTAGTGATCTATTTTTTTAGCTATATATATATATTAGCGACATTTTCTATCGTCTGTTTGTTATTATACAATATTTCGTGTGTTTCTTACTTTCTCTTCTAATTTTTAATATCGAATTAAGAAAGAGGACATGTAAAGCACGCGATGTTTCAACGACGTGCATGAAACAAATTTTTTTTATTCTAGTTTATACTAATGTATAAAAACATACAAACTCGATAGACTTTTACAATGGATGGAGTAAAATACGATGTTAATTACAACGTTAAAAATACGATGTTAAATACGATGGAATAAAATCAAATTTCGCATTCGTATACTTGTAACAAATTGCAGTTTTTTAAATGTCACAATTGTTTGTTTCTTCTTGCGTCATCTTTCGAGTGAAAATCTACATATAAGATATTCATGATGTTATCTACATGTTATTCAATTTAAAGCGCATTTAATCCCATCATTGCAAAGTTTTTCTTTATTATTATATTTTTTTATTACATAAATCTGTTACGAAGATGCTTACGTTATCACATTATATCGAATAGAATAGCGTTTGTATTTTGCAAAAATACAGGAAAAATAGTTATTAAGAAAAATGCAAATGTAAAAGAAGAGAAGTAAATATTTTTCTGAAAGATCGATTTAATATATTAATAAATTCGGTTAACTCCTTTTTTAGTTTTATTATTTGTATTGTTTAATTGTAACAACATTAGATTTCTAAGTATTTCTCGGGTACCTCGGGTACTTCGAAGAATTGCCTCGGTGAAATTTGGTATGGAATCTCGCAATTGGAAATCTTTCCCCCTCGTGCTTTCCATTTCTAACAATCGCGATGTGACGGGAGACTAATCGTTACGACGTTCCATGAACCAAGAAAACCGATTTCTATTTTTGCGATACGTTTCTCGTCATCGATTCGAACGACATTCTCTTAGTTGTGCGTTCTCTCGATATAGCTTCAGATGATTGTTGTAATGAAAATTCTATTAATGAAGGTCGCGTTTTAATTTTTTCATCGATATCGCAAAGTGTCATCTGAAGTATTGCAAAAGTGATCGTTTCAATTTTATATAATTATTTTTACACACTTACAAATTTCGATTTACAGATCAGGAAGCTGTTTCTTTATAGAGTTTCTTAAGTAAGAGGACACCGAGTAATGATTTTTTATCCGCCATAATAAAAGAGAAGAAGCGGTATAAATAAAATAAAATAGTACGTACATGATAAATCTAATAGATATTAATGTAAAATTAAATCACATCTCTTTATAGTATTTTAAAAGTAGTATTTGTAAATAATATGTACTTAATAATGTCATAGAGGCATTTCCATTACATTTTCTACACGAAAGAATAATTTTGCTGAGGGATCTAAAATTATTTGAATACAGATCTGAAAATAATTTTGTTGGAATCTTAAAAATAATGAGCAATATTGCAAAAAATTTTGATATTCTAGCAACTAGTTGAGCGTTCTACATAATTTTGATAGTTCAACAAAATTATTTTTCTGATCTGTATCCAACTAAAATTTTAGACCCTTCAGCAAAATCGTTCTTTCATCGTAACCATACTAATAGCGAATGTTTTAACTGTTATTTGAGAAACTCTACTTTCTCACGAATATGATATAATAAAAAATAATAATGATACACGCGCACACTTTAATGGCTGCTCAATTAAAAACAGTGAGGACTGGTGGCAAAAGGTGAAGAGTCATTAACAATCAGGCACGCGTCAAACCGCAGGACGGAGTCAGACTCGTTTCTGCACACTTGACCAGAATGTGTACGTGCGCGCGTGATTTACGCGCATGAATAAAGTTCACCTGTCGACAGATACGCTATATGGATGGCCGTTGAGCAGGTTCGTTTAGAACCACTCGACAACCAGCTATGTGGTCAATCGACGAGCAACCTGTGTAATACGATATTAAGAATTCAGGTGCCTTCTCATGAAAGATAAATTATAATATGTTGATACATTACGATATATTATGTTTGATAATTACGATATATTTATATTTTTTAATTATAGTAAACGTGGTAATGGCTAAATTGAATTGATTAAACTGATAGAATTGAAACATTAGTCTGTTATAGAAATTCATATTGTCGTTTCAATTGAAATTCTAGCGTGCGAATAAAATTATGCCTGTTCTCTATTACAAACAAATAATATGCATAAATATCGATTGCGAGATAATTCCGCGCAAATGCAAAATCATATTGCGTCCTTCGAGTATTAAAGATGTCAGTATCATACCTAACGTCTAATGTTGCGTAAAATGCACACGTGTATTTGAATGCTTATGCATAGTTATTTGTTTGACACTAACGCACTTTATTAAACGTTATTCCAAGGGAATAAACAAAGGCATTTGTGTATAGATACTGGAAAATTAATAATACAAGCAAATCTCTATCTTTTAGAGATACTGGATGGCTTGAATTGATTTCTAAAGATTTCGAGGTTGTATATTCACTGTTGATCATCTTAACACTTTCAAAAATTTTATACTTATTTATTAATTTAAAAACAGCATAGAGAAATTCATAAACGGAAATTATACTTTCTAAAAGAATAATTTCTGTTTATAAATTTAAATCTAAAGATTTGAGGCATAGATTTGAGACATAGATAAAGAATCTTATTTATTTTAAATGAGAAAGACAAACAACTTTCTGTATCTAAAGGACTCTCGATTATTAAAATAAAGTTCACAAATAAATTAGGCAAGTGAGAGTACGGCGATGATACTAATCGGTGCGCACTAATTTTTCAAAGTTCATAAATATAATATAAATATAATATATTCTAATCAGGTGTTACAAAACATTTTGGTTGCATTTAGAGCTATCTTCAGCGAAAAATAAATTAGGAATTCACCTTTTAATACAGGTTGAATCGCTCAGCTGCACAAATCAAAAAGTTTTACTATGATTAGAAAATCAACAATTAAGACAAGTGATTAGAAAAGAAAATAAGATAAACGAGTAGCTTGAATTGATATAAATCAATTTTGTGTTAAAAAGCAATTATATATCTTATCTTTAAGTTCAATTCTTTCAAAGTTCTGTCGAAATCTTACATCATTCTGTTTCTTCTAATATTTATTATTATTTAACAAGATATTGTTGACAATCGCTTGATCTTCTTTACAATAATCTTATTATTGTTCGTAAAAAAAGAAAACAAACTTCATCTCGCGTTTGAACGGAAATTTGTTTCTTTCAATATTCTTTAGATTGCAAATAGATTGAGATTTATGAAATGTAATATGATGAAACATTTAATCTACAAGGAAAGAACGGTTTTGTTGAAGCATTAAAAAATTTAGCTAAATACAGATCTGAAAATAATTTTGTTGAATTATTAAAATAATTATATAGGACGCTCAAGTTGGTTGTGATTAGAATGTTAAAACTTTTTGCAGCATTGCTCATCATACTTCAACGTCCTACATAATTATTTTGACAGTCCAACAAAATTATTTTCAAATTTGTACCTAAAGTTAAATTTTAGAATATTTCAGCAAAATTATTTTTTCTATGTAGTTATTATCAAAAAGCGATATCGAATTATATGTTCCGTAAGACATCCATGTGTTATTGTTTAATTCACTCCTTCAGATGTTCAAAGAAACTGAGTCATTGTTTTTAAAGTACATTTTCGAGACTGGAGACATTGTTCTCATGAAATTTTACTGATAAAATAATTTGATATGTCTAGCATCGGAAAAGCTTATCGTATTATTAATAAGAAGATTATTAATCCAACATAATTATTTTCACATATGTATCTAGCTAAATTTTTAGAATACTTTAGACACTTGAGCAAAATCGTGCATTTATTTTGAAAAGGATGTGATTTGTAGGTACTGTGAAATTTTGTAGGTACTTTGTCTATAAAATGCGATTATAAGAGAATTTGTTAATTTTAAAATTGATCCTTTATTATTTTAGAATTTAATAAAATATTTTTTTATCGGAGTAATAAATTGAATATTAAAAGAAATTTATTCTTATTATTATTTAATTATCTTGTCACAGTCTACAGTTTTGTTTTTTACTTCATTCTAGTACATAATATTATCAATTTGTAAAAAAGAGAGTTTACCTCTCTTTAGAGAGATTTAGAGTTTATCTCTCTTAAAAAAGAGAAATAAATTCTCTAAAAATTCATAAATCAACGCTGAAGCAGCTATCAAAAAATATCTTGTCATGATTAATCACAGATTTTGATTTAATCTCACAGTATACGTGTTTTAAGAATTATTTCAAGAGCTAGAACGAACTTTGAATCTTTCTCCTCGATAAAGAATATTGAACAATTAATGTCAGTTTGCTTTGTAATATCAGTGTTATTCTAAGTTTTAGCCTGATTCCGGTTTTTTAAGCTGTTCGTTCAAACGCGTGTAAATAGAATGGAGACCTCGGGATGCGGTTAGAATTGATAAGAACATTATTGTTCCGACTCCATCTGCGGTTACAGGAATTCCGGAACACTTGATCGGACTTGTCCTGTCCTATCGCTGACACAGTTCCTTACCCAATACAGCTAAACCGAAGACGCAACACCGGCGGATCCGGCGGTAGCGCTCCTGTTTATTCGCGGTTTTAAGGCCGGCGCGCATCAGTTAACGTGATACATATTCCGGTTAGTGCTGTGTTAGATGAATCGCTTTATCGCGCATGCGCACTGCAATGCACACAGAAATTCAATAACATGTATATGTATATGAAAAAGGTATCTATAATTTTGGCGGAATCTTACTGCAAGAAAACTAAGGCGTTTAAGATAATGAGTTATCATAACTGTATGATAAATAATTTATTATATAATTATATACAAGATATATTTCTCTTCTCACAAACAATTTCCGTTTGTATATACAGGCTAAATAATGATAAGAAAAAATAAAAAATTGAAGAATAATTTTTAGCAGTTTTTTTATAAAAAATGAAGTTTGAAATAATGAGAATAAATTACTCATATATAATCATATAATAATCATATAGAAAAATATATATATAGATTATATATATTCTATATTTATTTTTTACTTCTTGTTATTATTATTTAGCTTGTATATATGAACACAAATTATTTTTGTGAGAAGGAAAACATATATATTTTGTGTATTATTATATATATTTACGTATGAAAAATTTTTTACCAGCTACTTCACTTAGTCTCTGTGATTTTTATAAAGTGTCCTATTTATTTTTTATATATAAGTGTTAGTATTAGTTTGTATTTTTCGAATATAATCATTATTTTTTCCAGCCAAGAAAGACTCAGTCAATCAGAAATTTATGTAATCCTTCTCCTATATTTATATTATTGTTATATTATTATTATATTTTACCAGCTACTTCACTTAGTCTCTGTGATTTTTATAAAGTGTCCTATTTATTTTTTATATATAAGTGTTAGTATTAGTTTGTATTTTTCGAATATAATCATTATTTTTTCCAGCCAAGAAAGACTCAGTCAATCAGAAATTTATGTAATCCTTCTCATATATATATATATATATATATATATATATATATATTATATAGATAAGAAGAGATAAACGTACTTATCGTAAAATTGACATTTTTTTGCTCGTCTGTAGTCTTTTGAAAATTTCTATATTACTTTACAACTAACTTTTCCAAAAAATTTCATATAACTTTTATAGGAGCATCAAAATATGATTTTTATTTTTATAAACTTTTATAAATTCGATATTAGCATTGATATCCATAATAACTATAATCGAATGTGCATGCGCAAAAAAACGATTCGTCTAACAATACTAATTTCGATACATATTTTACATCACTATCTCGTAAACAAAATTCGAATTGTGTCATAATGGTAGCAAGAAGATGTTTTGCAACTCGAAACGTGATGTTTTCATTGCAGACGTTTTTTAGTAATCTTGAAAATTGCAATAGGATAATTTATTCCGTCGCATATATTTGCGATCTAAGTGGTTGCACAGATTCTTCTGCGATCGATAGATATGGGAAAATTCCTCGGATGTAGCGATGATTCCACTTCCCTTATTGCATTATAGCGTTTTTTCCGATCTTCATTAATATAAATCAAACTAAGCATCACTTCGAGAAACGAAAGATAAACGAAAGAGATAAATGATAAATTAAAGAGTCTATAGTCCATTATGCGAACCGCAATGTAAATTTAGAGAGCATGTTCTTGCGATAATTTCACACACACATACACACACATTTTTATTTTTAGCTTGAATTGATAAATCTGCTCTTTCATTATATCCAGCATCTCGGTTTTCCTGTTTCGTCAGCAGATTTGTGATCCAGAGAAGTCACGCTCACTTTGCGGGTTTTTCCGGTCTTCTTGAATCTCTGTCTGTGGAATGAATGAGAAATCATAACGTGAAGATTTCCTTAATGATTCACATTCAAACATTTCGTTTTCAGCCAAATATTTTAATAAAAGTAAACTGATATTCAGTTAATTATAATTTAATAGAAACTTATTCTTTACATATCTATGTGTCCAATTATGTGCATAATTATTTCACATTTAATGTTTTGATCTACTTTAAATTAAGTGTTACATTTTATGTGTTACAGTGACTAGACCCGAGAATGAACAAGAACAGGAAAACGAAACGCAAATTGATGCTGCGTCACCATCAAGTGTAAGTATATTTATCATATTTCAATAGTTTATTAGAGGTATATAATTTGATATATTGCTAATGAATTGAAAAAAAACTATAATTTTAAGAATTAAAAAAGCTTTTTAATAAATTCAGAGTTAAATTAATAATAATGACTGAATTAATTGAAAGCTATTGATTTTATCAGAATTAAAGACGAATTATCAATGCGAAATATACGAAATATTCTTAATAATAATTTTACGTTACCTGCATCTTCAATATCGCATATTTTTTTCGAAAAAATGTAGGTTGAGCTATCGGAGAATGGCGCGCATCCATGCCCAACGTGTCCATCGATATTTTCCAATTCCCACGAACTGACGAATCATCTGCGCGGCCACAATTCACCTCGCAGCACAGATTGCAGTGGCGAGGAGGACTATAGCTGCGGCGTATGCAATAAGGTGCTCAGCTCGGCAAGTTCGCTGGATCGACACGTGCTGGTGCACTCGGGCGAACGGCCGTTCAAGTGCAAATATTGCGATATGTCGTTCACGACGAATGGCAATATGAATCGACATGTGAGGTGTACTCATCGGATAGTGTCACCGAACAGCTGCACGGATTCTGAGGGCAGTAGCGGTTCGGAGAGACCCGCGGTGACGAGTCAGGACGAATACAACAACAATGAGATAGCCAGGCCCAACTCGCCGGACCTAATCAACGATCGGCAGCAACCGTCGCCCAATAACAACCATGCAATTAAGCGGAAGTGCACGGATGAAGATGTCAGCGACATAGAGGACCAGAGGAGGCATAAGATTCTCCTGAACAACACGAAGATGACGATCAGATGTCGACCAGAAGATGAGCAGAAAGCTTTCGGTTGTTCAATCTGCAGTCAGGATTTCGCGAGCAGCGCAATTTTGGAGTCTCACATGGAGCGCGTGCATCCGGGTTCTCCGGCTACGTGCGAGACCTGCAACCAATCCTTTAAGAATCATCGTGCGCTGAATCTCCACCGTTCGATGAGACACTACAAGAAGAACCCGGAAAGCAACAATAGCCGTAGTCTGCGCAATACCGTGGATGGTTTCAGGGATCTGACGTTCATCGACTTCTCATCCATCAAATTCCCGACGATCGCTCGAGCGATGTGCGAGCGTGAACTGCATCGACCAGCCTCCGGCGAGGCCAACAGGTTCCAATGTATGAAGTGTCTGCACGCGTTCCCCTGCAGGCAGGCCCAGCTGGCTCACGAGAAGGAATGCAAGAGTTCTTACAAAAACAAAAGAAACAGCAACGACAACAACAATAACAATGACATTAGTACCAACAATAATCTCGAGACGGAGCTGGACGATTCGAGCCCGCAACCCGACGACCCCAAGACGAAGCGCGAGATTTTCTTTGCTGTGCTGGATCTACAAAACAAGTCCTTGGCGCATGAAACGAAAGAATCACCGAGGGAATCGAGCGAGATCAGAGAACCAAAAGAGACCAAGGATCTAGCGGATATTCCGAGTATTCTGTCTGTTAGTTTAAATGGACTGCAGACCTTTCCTCGATCGGATGCGAGCACACCCGAGAATAACATCAAGTTCAATCCAAACGTTGGCTCTTCAGGGTCCTCGGGCACTTGTTCATCTGAATACAACGAAGAAGAGGCGCAAGACGCCTTCACCGCGGAATTTCGGAAAATGAAGCTGAAGGGCGAGTTTCCGTGTAGACTATGCACATCCGTATTTCCTAATCTACGAGCGCTGAAAGGACATAATCGCGCGCATATGAACGTGGAACCGGGTATGTCATATCCGTGCAATATGTGTCCGTACACCAGCACCGACAAGGGGGCTCTGATGAAGCATCTGAGATCACACAACGGCGATCGGCCGTTCGAATGCTCCCTCTGCAATTACGCGTTCACTACCAAAGCAAATTGTGAGAGGCACGTGAAGAATCGTCATGGCATGATCAGCAAGGAGGATGTTAAGAACGCACTAATCTATCACCCGAGTGAGGATTCGACAAACGACAATATCGAAAGGAGCTCGCCTAGAGTCATCAGGGAAGATGTGCGGAAAACGCTTATTTATCCGAACGAGCGAGAGGAAGCTCCCCAGCAACAACAGATACATTATCCATCTATAACAATGGATTGTAATCCTGGACCATCGAACGTCCACGCCGAGGTACTGATGAATCACTATGAGAAGTCAGACACGTTTAGAATGAAGATGCAGGCTCTCAATCTTGTCAAAAAAAATGTTGACGGAGCAAACCTGTCTCATGATTTGATCGTAAAATCTAATTATTCGAAGATCGACGACGAGTCGAGATCGTCGGATGGCAGCGTGTCTCTAGTCAGTGATACCAAAACGGATACACACCAAAGAATTCAAGCTAGTCCAATGAACCTGACGAAGCCCTCGACAAGCTCTGGGTTGAGCTCGGGGGAGGACGGTCCGTTGGATCTGTCCATGGATGTGTTGGATCTGAGCAGAAAACGAAAGAGGGAAAACGAAGACTCTAGCTTGCAAGAGGAGAAGCGATTTAAGAACAATCAGCAGGAATTATACGCTACGAATCCGGCGCTACTGCTGACCCAAGCCCTGCTGAACAGAGCACGCGAGAGTTCACCGACCACGTCACTAGAGTCTCTTTATGCGAATACTATTTATCGCAATTTCGGCACGTTAACCGGTGCTGGCATGATATCACCTTACTTTCTCAGTTCTCATATGTTCAACCAGGAATTGGCTGCGAAGGGCAGGCTGCAGAAGGAGCTGGTTAGAGGTTTGCAGCTGACTGGTGGCGGCACACTCTCAATTGATCCGTCATTGCCCAGCACCAGTTACGCGACGTATCCGCAAACGAGAGACACCCCGCAAACTTCGAGCGAGCAAAATGCTTATGCGAATCTAATGAGTGCTCAGATTACCAACCAGACCGCGCCGAGCCGCGAAAAAACAGAAGGTATCCCGTCGAACGATCCCGTAAAAATGGTGCTTAAGAACGGTGTACTAATTCCCAAACAGAAGCAACGCAGATACCGGACTGAAAGACCCTTTACTTGCGAGCACTGCACGGCGAGATTCACACTGAGGAGCAACATGGAACGTCATATCAAACAACAGCATCCGCAGTATTGGAGCCAAAGACCTCGCGGAGGACATTCGACCAGAGGCAGGCCGCCCGCAAATCATCCGACTATGGTACAGAATACTACCCCGTCAACCTCGCAAGTAACTCAACCATATTCAAACATTCTTCCGAATGTCGACACGGTTACGTCGGACTACGGCACGCATCCCATTTCAGAGCAAGTGAAATACGCGATTCTGGCGCAACAGTTGAAGGCCAATAAAATAGATGAGAATGATTCGGATGACGAAATGGTGATAGACGAGGAATCGGCCGATCGAGACGCTCAGGAATCGCAAGCTCAACGCGAGCCTAGTACAAGTTTGCTGAGAGATCAGTTGGAAAACAATGAGAGTAACAAAGATATTGTTGTAAAGACGGAAGTGACCGAGTCCACGCAGGAAATCTCGGAGGAAACCCACAGTGAACAAACCGCACGAAGTAACATCGACGGTGTTAATCCGGAAGAATCCGTGGTTGCTGAAAGCAAGTCAATACGTGTTGAAGAAACGACTGTGACAGAATCCGCTGAGAGGGAGCAAGGCAAACTCGAAGACGGAACTCCCGACTTGGCTAGTGTTTCGAAGCTTTTAGATAACGCATCTCAGCAATATCAACAATTTCAGCCGCAATACCTAAGCGACGAGGAAGGTCCCGTTGCGTCGACTAGCGGCAACAATTCCGGTAGCGAGAAGTCCGATTCTATGAACTCCATGAACTCCGGGAATGATTCCTCATCAAACAAGAAGAAGAAAAAGAAGAAGAAGTCCGCGTATTCAATGGCACCGAACCGTGTTGTATGTCCGTACTGCGAGCGTCAGTTCCCATGGACCTCGTCGCTGAGACGACATATCCTCACTCACACCGGTCAGAAGCCGTATCAGTGCGTCCACTGTTCGCATCACTTCACTACCAAGTCCAATTGTGATCGCCATCTATTGAGGAAGCATAAGGCGAAGGCAAACAAGATGCGTCGTGCTAGAAACTCTTCTTCGCCGGACGTTCAGGTAGTCGCCAGCAGCAGTAGCAGCAGCAACGGCAGTAATGCATTCTCCATGAGAAACGTGCCCGAAAGACCGTTCAAATGCCATCAGTGCCCGAGTTCAACATTTGCCACATTGGGCAACCTGAAGAAGCACCGATCGAGCAAACACCGCAAGATCACATCCAGGTCGGAATCCAGCGATCAGCAAAACAGTCCGTCGCAGTGCGCCGCACAGAACGATCAGAGCGATTACGAGAGCCGCTCATCGAGCATGTCTGATAACATGGAGAACACTTCATCCGCCATCGCAGCCGCGAAACCGACTTCCAACGTGTCTCCCTCAATAAACGACACTACCAGATCACGCAAATCACCAAGATTGTCACCGAGTCCCGGTGATGTACCCTTCAAGTGTTATTTATGCGACAGCGGTTTCTCGGAACGCCAGGACTGCCTGGACCACATCAAGATAAATCATAAGCGTTCGTACGAGATGCTGAAGGCCAAGGGCGCCCTCGACATGGCGTCCATGAATATAGACGCGACCGAAGATCAAATGGCATCGCACCAGCATCCTAGCGACGGAGAAGAGAAGAAAGGCCGCTTTCCCGATTACAGCAACAGAAAGGTAATAAGGTATAAGGGAACTGATTCTAAAAAAATTTATAGAAAAGCATCATGCATGCAAGGCACCGATCATGTAATCGATACGAATATGATTCGCATAAAAAAAAAGAATAAAAACAATGTCGAATATACATTTTGTAGGTGCTTTCGCTAGTTTGCGTCGCAGTATTAATAATAATAATACAATTAGAGTAACATTCCTTCATCTCCTCTAGGTTGTGTGCGCTTTCTGCATGAGGCGATTTTGGTCTGCGGAGGATCTTCGTCGTCACATGAGGACCCACACGGGCGAACGGCCCTTCGAATGCGACATCTGCACCAGGAAATTTACGCTCAAGCATAGTATGCTGCGCCATCGTAAGAAGCACGAATCCGTGGATTCCGCCATGTACATAGGCAACAGCGGCGACGAGGAGAACTCGCCCGCGCAGCCGCCGACGATAACGCCCAGGAGTCAGCAGCATTCGCCAATTTCTACCAACACTAGCAGACCCCGTACTCAGGACAGAATCTCCTTGCCGACTGTCGCGGCAGTAGCAACAGCGGATGCGGCACCCTGTGCCCTGATGCGATACAATCACTATGACAACATGGCCACTCTCAGTGGCAGAATGGCGAACGATGGTCCCCAAGGTGCCGTTCCCGTTCCGTTACCTTCCCCGCCACCTCCTGCGGAGGTACCCAGCGAGAGCGGGGATAACGATCTTATCTCCAATTTGTTGGGGATACGCGAGAAAGGTTTGCTCGACAAGGTTCTTCTGAGCTCGGCGGACGATGCGGCGAAGTTGTTGGGGGTGAACCATAGCGAGTGATCGAATAATCGATTGCGTAGGAGAAAAACAGAGAAAAGCGGAGCGCGATCAGACACATAAATCATGAGATATAGATTAAATTAAAATTAATTAAATGTCGAATAAAACTGTGTCGGGATGTTATCGATTATTCTGAATATTGGCAGATCATGAGTAGATAAAAAGATAGAATTGTAGTTTCTGATTGCCGTAACATGTCATTCGAAAGATTATTAGAAGATTAAAAATATCGTAATCAACATCTGATCGCATACCACTTTTTCCTATGATTCGTGAGCATAGAAGATAGATCCTTTAGATTATTTGTCGGATTCTTCGATTTTTTGTCTAAGGTTCACGATCGTGCCTTACTCCTTATCAATTTGTCGCACGTGTTCGTATAAAACGTATAGTGTTTCAAAGTTTATCTGATGAAATCAAATATAAGTATAGTAGTTGGAGTGTCATTATACGCTGCATACAAAATTTTACAAAATTTTTCATAACGAGAACACAAAGATTGTCAACGAGTTTACTCACATCACAAAAAGTAGGTGATACGAATGAATCAGTAGGAAGTTTATTTTACGCAAATCATTTTTTATTATTTTAAACTAATGTTCTCGATTAAATCTTATTTTTTTAATACGATTTTAATTTTGTACGGATGTACAAAATTCAGTATATAAGGAAATAAAGAAATAGAAGAAACGCTTCTCAAAGCCAAATTCCAATTTTTTGAAAAAATTTAGAGTTTAGAGGCGCAGTTTCAAGAAATTTCTTTTGATTCGTTTTGCGATTCACCTATTTTTTTGCGTAAGTTTCGCTATGAGCCACAGCGAAGTATATTATTTGCTATCATGACATACATTTTATTTATCATTGAAAATAAGTACCTGCGCTGCATATTCCGTTCAGTTTAATCTTCGATGAGACACGATTTAAAAAAACGTGGCATGATGCATTTTCTTCTTTCATAAACACTTCCAATCATTTATCACGTTTTTAACGCAAATTTTTTCACAACGCTTCGAGCCTTTATTACTAAAAACGCATTCCTCGTGACTCCGTATGCTTTTGTATTGTGTGTATGTGTGTACATACATATGTATGTATGGTATGATTGTAACAATTTGAGTATATAAATTTAAAATTCAATGTGATTACGATCAATATTGTTCGCGGATGCATCATGATTTCGCGAGTGCGTTAAAAATAGTTATCAAATGCATTATTATCAATGACGTTATGAAATGTGAATTAAGAATCGGAAAATAACGCGTATATGTTATTTGTATCCACATTTCATGCGCAGTATTAGGTGTGCGATCGCGGATTTTCATCTATTTCACTAACGCCGTTGTGGCGGGATGTCACGTGAAGAACCAAAAAAAGAAAAGAAAAAAAAAAAGAGAAAATCAGGTTCCCTCGTAAAAGGAAACTTGAGTTGCGAACGTTTTTCGCGTCGCCAACAAGGCGGACGCGATGCATTTAAATCCAAAGAATTCATTTTACGTAATGAATTATTCTAAGTTAGCCATACGCACTAGGACCTTATTTATTGTTAGTTATGTACTTATACGAGAGTGAGAAAAAACTGTAATTTAGGGAGTGAATGTGACTAGCACGTAGTCGTTAGATCGCGACGTATTTGGCGAACGCGTTCGTCGGCGAACGCCGCGTTCTGAAGACTCAGATTTTCCGCGAGACCGTTTCCGATTTCACGCGGGAGATCTCGAGGTCGATCTTGCGCATCAGTAGTAAGGGAACTCGCTCGTTCAAGAATCGCAAATATGTATACCAATCGCATCGATTTTATTTTTCTTTTCAATGGGACAACGAGCGAGACGAGATGCAATCTTCACAAAACGATATGTGGAAACGCGCGGAGCAATATATGAAGTTTATATCGCTACCAATCAATTAGATGGTAATGTCTCGTCACATTATGGAATCTTAGTGTATATAGATAACTCGATTATCTTTCGCAAATGCAATTATACCAAATGATTAACTTGACTATTGACGTAGGTAGGTACTTAGATTAGATTAGATTAGAGCGTGAGATGAGTTAGACGGCAGATTTAACTAGGCCAAAGGGAAATGATTTGTATTTCCTATTCCTTCACTCTGTCCATTCCATCTTGTTGTTCGTTTGTGCTTTTACGCACTCTCGTACCGTCTCTACTTACATCACATTCTCTTTTCGATCTCCTGTCTCCACAATACAAATACACACACATACACAAACACATACGCGCTCGCGCGTATAGATATACGGTATTTATTATTTTATAACGGAGACAATTGTACATGGCTGTAATACGTTTTAGCCAAGTCCGAAACCGAGGTTGGGAATAAACAACATCGTTCTTAATCTCGTCCCGGCGCATCTTCTTGCGATGTCTCTGTCGTAGGACGTTTGCAGATTCAGCCTTCGTTCAAAAAAAAAGGGGGAAAGTCCAGTCTCTTTCAAGTGCATTCCGCGGCGTTTCGTAAAGAAAAGATCCAGTTTCTCTTTGCAAATGGGTCGAGTTTACAAATATCCTGCGATAGACACACCACGCGTAAACATGTTAAGGCTTCTTTGCGCATACACATATTATAGGCGAACGAAGGAAAGTTATATTTATCGAAGCGAACGAGTCCGTTAGAAACCTCTCGAGTGACATTTTTTCCTCCCTCGACTGTCGTGAAAATTAAGATATCAAATAATCATTGTAGCGCACGTGTACATGAATAAGTTATATTCTCTAATTTAAACCAAGAATAATAATAAACGATATGCAATGGAATCAAATTGATCTTTTATTTCCTTTTATTCCTTTTCATGATTAAACAATTCTTATTAAACTCCTTGGAGTAATCTATCAAGAAATATTCCTTACACAGATTTGACATAAATCTTCAAAGTAAATGTTCTGCAACTTATTTTGTAGTTTAACTATTAAGTCATTTAACCGAATTTTAAAAAATTTATATTAAAAATTAAAAAATTATAAGTTAAAAAGTTAGTAAAATAATTTACATTAAGTTATTTGATATATTTTATAATTCTTACAATTTAAATTATCAAAATTAAAAATAAACTTTTTATACGATGATACACGATATCTGCTTAAAAATCAATACCTAATTGAATAGATATCTAGTAGATATATTTTTACAACATTTCTGACGTAATATCGTATATCTGTACTGTGTATCTTACTTTGTAAATCACATTTTAAAATTCAAATAAATTAACGAGTCGATCAAATTCCTCGTACTGTTCTTTTTAAAACTTCAGACTTGACATTAAAAATATAGATAGATATTACACATAAGTCTTGTATATATCATTTTACTAAATAACACAATCTTTCTAATGTAAAATTTAAGACTTATATCACTTTCATGCAAAACAAATAAAAAAACATAAAATTTTTTTTGATCGCTTTCTTTTAATAGATGCAAAAGTAAGGCACTATATTTTATATTATCTGAAAGCAACAAAAGCAAAAATTGTATCTCTTTATAGAGCTAACGATTTTAACTTGTCCGACAACTTCGAAATATTTGGATCGACAAGCATTTCCGCCTTCTTCGCTTCCCATAGTAGATCTTGTATCTTTTTCAGATACTTCATTACATGGTTCTCGGTGAGATACGGTGCTCTACCGGCGTCGTAAATGAGGAACCACTTGATTATATTCTTGTACAAGTGATCATAGAAGATTTCCGGCACGTTGAAGGTCTTGCCTATCTCCGCGACGATCAGTTCCTCCAACTCGGACTCGGAGGGCTGGCATACTGCAAACACCAATTTCCTCAGGAAGCCAAATATGATGTTGTCGTCCGGTTTAATGTTGTACAGGCATATCATTATTCCTGGCTCCTTTCGTAATATGTTTATGTCAATGCGATATGTTTTGCCTTTCCCTTTGAAACCATAGAGTCCATCGTTCTCTACCGGCACCAAAAACTTAAATGCATTGATGTTCATGTTTGTAAAAATCGTCAGGTCCACGATTTGATCAGGCGTGATCTTCTCGAAGTTGTCGAGCATGTTTACGTAGGATTTGAATAGATAAATCAGACTGCACTGACGATGCAACTTATGCTTGGATGTCAAATAATAACTAGTAATATTAGCGTGCTTTTCCAAGGACCTCTTGTGCTTGATTTGCATAAAACGATACATGTATTTTTTATCGGAGGTGCTTCCGTCTTCCTTTGGTGTATCATTAGCGACGTATTTTAAGACGAGATCGTGAAATCCACGTGCCTTGCACACTTCCGTGGCCAACCACCACTTGCCGATACTTGCATCATTCTGGCACATCAGCCTCCATGAGACCCAGGTTAACATCTTCATCTGGTACATGATACCGCGTGTGCAGCCAGTTTTTAAGTACGAGGCTGCATACTGGTCGTTCAAGTCTGCAGAGTTAACGTTATTTGCATTACTAAGGAAAAATTAGGATCACGATAAAGATTTATGATAATGATTTTATAACAATAAAAAATTTGCGGTCGTTAATAAATATGTGCCGTCTCATAAGCAAAAATAAATTTTAAAAATTATTACAAAACAAAATTTTAATACAAAATTTATCAAATCGTTTAATAACAAAAATATTGTTAGATTTTAAAAAACGATACCGTGCAACTTTTACTAGAGCATTAACGTTTTAGAAAAGTTAAATTTTTTAAATATATATCTTGAAAGTATTAAGACTAGAGAAAGAACAAAGATGATTAAAGATAAGACAAATTTTACAATTATTAGATATCTAAGATTAAGTAACAAATATTAGTAATAAATATTTAAGAATTATTTATTAATTATTTATTGGTAGATACGATAAATATCAATGTCAACTATGAGGATAAATCAATTGACCTGTATGAAAGAATTAAATCTTTCACAGAAGAAATGTTGATAAGAGGGAAATACGAGCCGGTCGTAAAGTGACATACGATTCTTAGCGCGATTAGAGAGAGAGATTAAGCTTCCTACATGTGAACCGCATTGTCTGCTGTCAATTCGTTTCAAGAAATGCTTATTCAAGAATAGCATTGGATGATATTGTGCGATATATATTTTAAATGATGTTTATGTTATTTGATATTAAATTGATGAGAAAGAAGAAACCAAGATAATTCGATCGATATTTATTACAAAGGATCGAGTGATAAATAGATTATTTAAGTTGCGATTATATAGAGGCAATATATTATTCGATTACACACTTTTCGACTGTTTTGGAAGATACTGAAGACATACAGACGAATTGATAGAAAATTGTAAATTAATTTTGTTAATTAATAAAATTTATTTTTAATATTATGCACAATACCTGTGCACAAGTGCATGTATAAGTTTTAAACGTGTATATGTGTATATAATATATATTAAATATACTTAATTATATGTTTTGTACTGAATTAAACTAATATAATTCAACATATTAATTAAAATATATAGATAATTAAAACTATATTGATGTAGAATTCAAAATAAATATGAAATAAAAAATTACAAAATGTATGTTCTAAATAATTTATCGGCAATAACGAGGTCATTCTGAGATGCTGTTACAGAAACGAAAAGAGATTGGCGGTGCTGATTAAAGAACAAATGCGTTAACTGAGGGCAGATCAAACGTACGTAAAGCGGTGCGTCTGATACGCTGCCGATTGACACCGCAATATTGTCAACACCGATTGATGTTAGCCGACACGTGCTGGAATCTTTCATTTGCAGTAAAAATATCGTTACAACAATTGTAACATTATTGAATAAAATTGGCGATCATCATGAACATTCAAATATGCGAAGTAAGATACACGAGCTACTAAAATGTTACAATTTTTTGCGAATTTAAGAGGCATACGTGTCTCTTAAAAAGTGTCTGCCAAAGTCTTTCACTTCGCTATTGTGCATCTATTTTTAGAATTATCTCATATTCCTTTTCGACACAAAATGCATTCAATAAACAAAAGATTCAGCAACTGCGTAACATCAGACGAAATTTAGACGACTAAAAAGTGTGGCTAAAATTTAGAGAAAGTATCTGTAGTATTATAGTATCTATAATATTATATTGATGAGTTCCCAAATTGTAATAATGTATTATCAATGCGTTTTATTTGCTATTCGTATTATTTTATGTTAATTACACAGAAAGATAATTAAATCGATATTTATCGCGGCGAATTATACATAGCCCTAAACATAGAGGCATTGATTTCTTAAAAATTTTAACTGCAGTTACAAAGAAGTAATATAACATTGCTTGTGTGTGACATGTGATTACATATATCGAAAAATATATTGTATATTCTTTGTTAAGGTACATGGGCTCAGGAATGCCAGATTGTGGCCTTTGGTAGCATGAAACCTATTCTTTTTGGCTGCACTAGTTGTTTACAGTTTATCTTCTTCATTTACATTTGAAGAAGAAACTCTGAACTAGTGTAGCCAGTTCAGGACACATCTCATGCTACCAAAGGCCGCAATCTGGCTCGAAAACTTTACCTAAGTAGGATATCATTCTATCTTTCATTTTTATCGTTCTTAGACACAAGACAAGAACGGAATGATACTCTAGCGTGCTGGGATAGTTTTCGAATGTGTAACCATACGTAAAACATGATGCAACTGCGTATCGCGATTGGGAAAGCTCAGGCGATGATTCATACAGAGAAATATTCTGCTTTCAGATTCCAAGTATTTGGCTATGGCGTGATTGCATCAAACAATAAGAACAACATTAAGAACAATTACGTAAATATCGATCATAAATCAATTATAAATATCTCGAAACCACCGATTCTCCGCGATCGCTGCATTTACAACGGGACAAGCAGAATTAATATGCAAATACACAAAAATACAGGGTTTCATTCTTTCTTCATCCCCGCTATACCTAAATCTACACGCAGAATAATTGTCTACTGACCGATCGCGAAATTAACTTTCTTCTTGGATTTCGTATCCTCCATCTGTCCGATGTTCTCGCTGCTCGTGCCGGATTTAACACCGTCAATCATGTATGCACCTATATCCAGTTGGTTCTGAACTGTTGCGTGATACCGATTCGTTGCACGCGCAATGATCGTCTCTCTCGAACACCGAGCCACTGCAGGAGAGCCGAGAGCCCGGACTGAGCCGAGCCCCGAAGAGCACAATGGCTCTCTCAGGGATCCCAGCGGTGCATACGGGTGGGAGATAGACGCGATTTAAGTGGCCGTTGCGCTTGAAGAAAAAAATATTTAGAAACGAGGACGATAACGATAAAGCAGACAAACGCATTAGAATGAATGGACGCGCTTTCGTTGACGGGACATATTTTTTTTACGGACGCGTACTTCTATCCGCAGGCCGCAATTTATTTTTATTTCAAAATAAAAATTTACGAAGTATAAAATGCACAATGGGACTATACATACAATCAACAATTTTTAAAATTTATAACAACATTTTGTACATAGAGGATGTCTCAGATTTTAACGGCCAAACTGCGCCAACGGCCAAAAAGTGTATTTTATAAGTAAATATAGGAAACAAATCGCATCCTTACTTCAAATGTTGCAAACACGTGACATTTGAAGTAAGGATGCGATTTTCAAAATTTCTCAACTCAAACGTGATTTTTCGAGTTATTTTTATGAATGAGTTAGATAAACGTTATCCTATCGATTAACTATACAATTAAAAAATTTAATTTTTTGAGTGAGTCATTTTTGAAATAAGGAGGGGGGGGGGTGCGAAATATTATATATAAATATATTATATATAATTTCAAAAGGTAGAAGCTTTATTAAAAAGCTACAACAAAAAATAAAATGTGAATAAAACAAATATATATATATATACATATATTTATTTATATAGGGTACAATATACTTTTATTAATGTTTCATTTCAAAATGTCATTTCGTCCTTCATCTGAATAACATCAATTTCATATAGCTTATATATGAGATGTAAAAAGATTATTTTTCACAAAAAATTTTATGAATTAATGAGGCTACGTTTATAAAAGAAAATAATTTTTAATTTTTCTAATGAACATTCTGAAGCAAGTGGACACAGTTGTCCCCCTTGACTTCCAAGATTGCCAGATTTCACATAAAATTTTTGTTGTAACTTTTTATGAACTTTTTTTGTTTATATAGCATTTTTTCTTATTTTTATTCATAGAATATATTGGCACATTTGGCCGTTAAAACATGGAATACACCCATGGAATGTATATATCAATTATATATGGACACAATAAAATATTGATGTCTGAATATATATTTCTTAAATAATTTATATTCCTTAAATAATTATAATTATAATTATAAATAATTATTAAATTATCATTTAAGAAAAAAATGTTTATTTGTGTCGATACTTTATTATTTTTTCTATAAAAATCAGTTTTTTTATTACAACGACAAAGATCAGTTATTTTTCAGAAAAGAGATAAAGTAATCTCGATAATGAAAATAGTAATCAATATTTTTGAATTTATTATCGACATTTATAGGGATATTCTTATAAGAATATGTCATATCTATCGTGTTACCACAACAAATTTTATAATTATAAAATTCATTCGAATCTAGAGACATTTTCAACTCGAGTGCTCTCTAGGGAAATGTTAATTTTTATACAATGGTACGCTTGTAACATTCTGCTGTAATATGAATATTATAAATATGAGAAGCACTGTGATATAAATGTTATGAATAGGGGAATTCCCCTTTTACATTTTTTGCGTACATGTGTATAAAATTAAAAGATGTAATTGTTTTTTTTTTTTTTATATTAACGTCACAACATAATTTAATAATTTTCATGGACTGAGGTAATTGGAAAAGATTGCATCAAATATATATGTATATATAAAATTTTTTTCATAGATGTACTTTTTATTTTGAATATTATATCTGGCGAATAATAATGATTGCTTAAATAAAATCATGTATTACGATGAATGAAGCAAACATCACTATGTACATATAAATATTACATGATTCGCTATATCGCATTCTATCAGAATGCGCTCTACCAGTGGCAGCTTGTATAATCTACGCGCGAAAATCATTTAGCGTACTAACTGCGAGATATTGTTAAAACTTTTACTTTCAACATTCCCTTCAACACTATATGGAAAAAGGCGCACTCTGTTAAAAATTCAACATCTGAATTCATCGGACAATCTAACATCAGCTTGTAGCAAATAGTGCTATTAACTTACTTATACAAACATGTGCTTTATATGACGCGCAAATCGGTCCCGTGTGCGCTGTCAATTTTCGTAAGGCAAACATACCTGAACATGAGGACGATCAACGGGACCCAGAATAATCTATTTATGAAAGCAGTTGTTTAGGAAAGTTACACAGGAAATGTCGCCAGTAGAAACGATGTTGGATTCATAATTTCTTTACGATCCAATCGCTTGTAACGCCATATTAAAAACATCACTTTTTAATATTTTGTCTCTTTCTAAACGGTTTATATTTTATTTTAGTTATATTTAAGAGATTCAAAATAATCTTAATGGTGATATACGCTTCTTTTATACGTATTCTATGCAAGGATACATGCAGGATATTTTCCGTATCAACTGCTGAAAATTATAGAATCAGTAAGATATGAAAGGAATGGAAGATAGAGGAAACTTATGTATATAAAGATCTCTAATTCTTTAATAGATAATATAAAAATCTGTCGAAGATATAATAATAAGATTTTCAACCATTGGGGCATAAATTATTCATATACTAGGCAGCTCTCATATCTGTATTATTCTTACTATTACGATCAAGCAACTACTTCGAATCCAGCTATTTTCAATTAAAAAAAAAGCTTATGGAAGTTCTAGCGAAATGTCTTCTAGGAAGATCTCTTTTATCGAAAAATCTCTTATTAGTTATCTATAGTGGAAAAAGTATCGTAATATGCGCGAGAAATCTGGAACACGTTGCTTGTCGAGAGATTTAATCTCTCTATGTCGAATTTCTCGTCGCAATATCTAATATGCATATGCGTAAATATATAGGCTAGTTTTAAAAAGCAGATGCAGCACGCAAACGGAACTTTGTAGACATTAATAAAAATATATACAACTATCGGAATATATTTTCACTGTCTTTGTCATAAGTGACGTGTCCTAAAAACAAAATTATCAACTCGTATTCTTATTGCACATTTAATGTTAAATGTTTTATGTCCACAATTTCATAACAATTGTTATATACGCGCTTAGAAAATTATACAAACTGAAATATTATTCTCGTTGCAGCGAGAATAATATTTGTTAATACTTCCTGCATACAAGTTTGGATAAAAACATGATAAATATATAGAAGCAACAACTTTAATAAAAATATAATCGTGTCTTAAAATTGTATTCTTCATTTTATATATTTCTTTACGAACAAAAAAATAAAAAGGAATAAAAAAATAGGAGAAAAGAAAAAAGAAGAGGAAGACAAGGGAGAGAAAGAGAGAGACAAAGAAGAGAGAAAGGAAGAGAGCCGCATTTAATACTAAATGTGCAGCGAATAATGTTTCAAATGCCTATTGAACATTAGCAAATCTATCGCATGTTTCATATGGACAATGAATATCATTAAATATGCACTCATAAGTAACTGCAGCGTACACTGAGAATAATCGAAACATTAGAATGGAAAATTATTACTTCATTAAAACTTGCTACACCGTTTGATTCATTTTCAAATCAGTATTGTGTTCCGTTGCGTCTTCCATCGAATATCTACACGTTTCAATATCTTCTACGTTCTCTTCTATTTTAAGTTGGGAGTTATCAGCCACACGATTATTCTCGGTCTTACACATTTCACCTGATGTGGTTATATTAGCTTCTGTTTTGATTTCTTGCTTAACTGTAAATGCTTGCTTTCTGGCTTTAGTTTCCCTTTTGGGATCTGTTCTCTCTCTTTCGTACATAAACGTTTTTCGTTTTCTTCGCATCGGTTTGCACACCTTTTTATATAATACATTCATCTCCTTTATTCTACTGGTTGGAATCGTCCAATCCATCTCTTTAGCTGTTGTGTCGGAATTTCGTGTTGGATCCATGCCGCTTTCATATTCCGGAATTTCCAATCCCAATTTTTTCATGACCGCGATCATTACCTCGTCGACGTTGCCATTAATGATTAAATCAGCCTTCTTATCCTATAAATAAATTTATTTCGATGATGAAAGACTTTTATATATTTCTATAAATTTATATCATATAATAATCTTACATGTTTCGTTGGTTGCAGATTACATATAACAAGACGACCTCCATATTTTTTCGTATATAAAGGCAGATTACCACTTGGTATAATTTGTAACGTCGTTCCCAGACATATACTTAGATCGGCGACACTAAAAGAACGTCACTATAAACATTATATTTGACATCAAAATGTACATATTTTGGATAAATATTCTCAAGAATTTTTATTACAAAACCTGAGACCTTCCGCAAGCCATACTAAAATCATGTATGCTATTATATTTGTAACTTTAATATAATTCTTGATGTCCGGATGTTAAAGTTTTGCAATCATAATAGCTTTAAGTGATTTATTATAATTTCTACTACTTTGAATGCTGATGTACAATATTATAATCACTTACCTTGAGTGAAGGTCAGACAGTGTCAAGTCGCTGTCTGGCAAATTATGCTCCCAATCGAGAATGGTATCG
This sequence comes from Cephalotes varians, assembly GCA_037157785.1. Taxonomy (NCBI): domain Eukaryota; kingdom Metazoa; phylum Arthropoda; class Insecta; order Hymenoptera; family Formicidae; genus Cephalotes; species Cephalotes varians. Next base: position 1,272,802 of record JANQDE010000028.1, read on the forward strand.
TGCATTCGGCCACGACAAGGGCGACCACCTATTTGTTCCGATCTGCACACAGTATCCAAGGATTTTTTTCCTACGCTTTTGGTCGCAAAATTACGAATAAATTGCCTGTAAAATAATTTAAATTCTGAATACTTTTAATATTTTTATTATAACAAAGCTGGTACGTTGCTACAATAATTAATTTATTTTCTCATATTATTTGCTTGAATTTTTTTCAGTAAAATTAAGTATATTAATTAAATCTAAGCAATTCATACATTTTTTTTATTGTTATGTTTTCTCCAATATTTTTAAAATTATATATTTATGTATGTAGACAAACCTGCCACATTTGTCACATTGCTCTGTAAACATGTTTCCATGCAACTCAGCGAGGTACTGCCTTTGTATTCCCGATCGTAGATGTAGTCCATCTATATTTTGACTTATGATAAAT
>JANQDE010000028.1:1273252-1314029 GCA_037157785.1 Cephalotes varians
GAGAAAGAGAAAAAAATAGACGTTTATAAAGAGAATCTTGATGATTTTTTACAGTCTGATTTGCCAACACTTACTGGCCTCTATCAATTTTTTTAATGCCATGTGCGTCTTTGTAGGAATCGCTTCGTCAAAAGAGATATTCATGGAAGGTTTCAAACCCTTTTGTTCCAATGTCCACACACCATTTGTACCCCTAGTGCAAAGAAGGATGTCGCTCAAATTGGCCAATATAAACATGTGTTATATTTCAATTATGGAGCTTTCTATTTGTTGAATTTATCAATAACTTTAAATTTTGCTTGTGAATTTAAATTTAATTTTTCTTCACTTCTTTTAAAATTGATGTATTTAAATATACATAGAAATATTATTGGGCATTAAGTTCTAGTCACAATCATATTTTCCTTAATTGTTCATATAAATTAATTTTTCTTCTTAATTTCAAATATTTTTTTATAATTTTTTTACATAGATGTTATATAACCGTCAGACTTGACACAAAGTTCAATTACAAAGACAAGTTAGAAGAGATATGTTTATGTTTTCGCAGGTATATTTAAAATATGTACATTAGAATGTTGGCATAAGAAAAATCCTTTTCTTTATAAAAACACTGTTACAATTCAATATGTTTTTATTTTGTACCTAATCTTCGAAATTCTTTCTGTATTTTCTCAAATCACAGCGGAAGAAAAAGTGGACAGGGAGATGACAGGAATGAGCTCGAACGAGCGGCGTAAAATTCGTAATCTTGAGACACGACAACGCGATAGTTACCGAAAATCGGGAATACCCGCTGCGGTGCTGATCCCGGCGCCGGTGTGGACGACGACGTGACGCGCGCCCTGAATCCATTCGGCCAGGAGACCACATTTCAGACGAAGTGTCTCGACGCTGTCGTATCTCTGCAAGCAGAAAGAAATAAAGAAAGGAAAAAAAGATGAAAAAAAAAAAAAAAGAGCGTCACTCGACTCCGCGAGAAATCGGCGACGGGGAGGGTAAAACGCCATCGCATTTACCGCGCGTCGCCGAAAAAAAAAGAAGAATGAAAAAATCCCGTCCCTCCGAACATTTTTTTTTACCTCCTCCAGTCCCAGCACTCCTTTGTTTTCGTACGGCGATAACCCGTCCGCGTAGCTCGATGACATTTTTACGCGTCCGCGAAGCCCGAGATGAGTCGCGTCCCGATATCTCTAATCACGACGCCTCGAGGGAACGCCACGAACGGCGATACGTGCCCGTCGTCTCTCACGAAGCGGGTCCGACGCGATTTCAGCCGCGCTCCGGCCGCCCTCCCATGTGCCAGACGAATACGTAAACAATATGAATCGAGAGCTAATGACCGCGTGCTGTTATGTTTATACGCTACGAATGACGATAAGTGATAGGAAACTCGAGACCCGCGGAGAACGCATTCTGTTTTATAGACTGCACTGCATGCAACGAAATGGCACTTGAACAGAAAGAAGATAATAAACCCCCCGGGGCATGCGCCCTGAGCCGCGCGCCGTAGGAGCGGCGATCGGTCGTTCCGGACGCCGCGGACGCTTTGGGTTCGTCTCGCGTGCATTCAATTCATGCACGAACCATTGACCGAGCGCGCAGGGCGGGAATTTCGAATCGGTTCTCTCTGGCGCGTCCTCGCGAGATCGGAGGACTGGCTGCGCGTTACGTGGAAAGCCGGAAGTGCTTATCACCTTTCTTTTCTATTAACTCTTTAAGTGTTTTGTTTCGAGAACGTGCGTTTGTGTGCTTAATTGTTTTTAAGCTGCGACGAGTATACTGCGCATTTTACACGCTGTACATTTCTTTTTATTTCAAGTGCATTTTTTTCTTTGTACGTTTTCTTTTTTATGTCCTAAAGTATTCTAAAATGTGTTTTTATTTCAAGTGAATTTTTTTTGTACGTTTTCATTTTTATATCCTAAAGTATTCTAAAATGTTATTAATTAAAATTATTCTAAAATGTTATTAATTAAAATTACGAGTATGTTTTTTTGTTTTATCTAAATTTTACTTTAATAACAAATGCAAATTTTTCAATATATGACGAGTATACTCGACATTAAACAAATAAAGCTCATCTTTTCATGACGAGTATACTTGACATAAACATAGAAGGAGTTAATATCGATACTATTCTTTCCATCTATAAAGATATCTGAAGGAACGATTTTGTTGTAATATATATTAGAGATAATATAATCAATTATTTTCAAGGAGGTTATTTGTTATTATTTCTGTATCGACCGTACAAGTAAACATGTGTTCCTTTACAATTTTCGATAGAACAAAACTGTAAGTTAAATATTCCCAAAAGTGTAAAATTTTTTTATTACTCTGCAAAATAAAATGGTGGATCTTGTACCTTCCGAAGATCCGAAAATTTTAAATGATACTTATGGAGATATGTGAAGATTAACAAATGTCAACGTTACTTCAGGAACTTTGCTGCTGGTGATTATGACCTGTCTGATAGGCCTCGAAGTGGACGATCAGTTAAATTGGATGACGCTTTAAAATCTCTGGTGAAGTCTGATCCAAGATTAGTATACAGATAAGTATACAAGAATTATCAAAGAGTCTTGGATCCACATAGACAAAACATGGCAAACTGTCATTGATAATAATGGAGATTACATACCTGAATAAAAAATAAAATTTTTATTTTACTATATATATTTGCTTGTATATGTTAAAATAATTGATTACTTATGAGTATCTCTAATAGATATTGTTGTCTCCATAGAAGAGAGAATTAATATAATACTACTGCGGTTTAGTTATCACTGACTTTAATTTAATTAATACATGGGAGACTTTAAATGCAAAACTTCTTTAAAATACGCCCGCTTGCTTATTTTCCGAAGAAAAAAAAAAAATTCGTGCCAAAAAAGAATTAAAAATCAATAATAGATTGTCAAAAATTAACAATTCAAATCAATATTGGCAATGTTAAAATCAATAATTATTTGGCAACTTTCACACGCTGTATTCCTACTATATTTCACGGATTACTGTATTATTTAATTCGTCTCCCACAATAGAAAGATGAATTAATACGTATACATATAAAATTTATCTTTTTATATATAATTATGTATATTATATATATAATGTTTGCGATATATTAATTTTAAGCTTTGATTCAAAATACTTATCAGAGACAAATGAACTCGAAATGCGAATTTTGTGCAAATTGAATTCGATTGTTCGATCGAATCAAACAGAGTCACGTGTATTTTTTGAATTCGAATTATAATCATAGGAATGTTCTTCTTGCTTACACTTAGTATAAAGTGTACGAAGTGTAAGAAGAAAAACATTAACATCAATGATCTTTGTGACTGAACTAATGTACATTCCTGAAATGAAATAGATATGTATTTGAAATTGGATGAAAGCGGAATAGAAAGTACAATAATACAAAAACACAAGCTTCATATTATATAACTCTCGAGTTAAACAAAACGCCAAACAAATCGCGATATGATTTGAATTTTTTTTTAATTTAAAGTAAATGAACTATATGATACTACTATGTTTCGAGTAAGAAAAGCTTAGTTCAATTTGAAGTTTTCATTTGTTCTACTTTAAATTTAGAAAAAAACCAAATCGATTTGTTTAGCGTTTAATCTGGTTTGAAGTAGGCGCGTAAATTTAATTAACGTTAATGATCATTTAAACCGATTGTTGCAAATATAGTAAAGTTCACATAGGAATTAGCGTATTAGCGCCATCTACTTCTCCACACTATGAAAAACCATTAAAGAACAAATTTGACATATTTTTTCAGCTGAACTTTTTGTATCGATTCATCTTTTCTCTTTTCTCTCCAATGTGAAGAAAAAGAGAGGAAAGGTGAATCCCGTGCAAGAGGTTCAGCTAAAAAGAACAAGTCAAATATATTAATGTCGATAAATTAAAAGATATAAAAAAAACAAAAAAGTGTGGCAAAATGACCGGGACGCGACCACTCCCGGGTTAAAAAGTTACCATAGTTTTATTTATGAATTTGAGAGGAAGAAACAACGATTGTCTTATGAAACGTAAAAAAAAACCGAGATGAAAAAGTGATTCGGAAATGCCGCAAGAACGCTCCGATCTTAGAGAATCGAATGCAAGGAGGATTAGTTGTTAACTAGAATTACTAATGATCTTTTTGTTTTTTGCTTAACATATAGGAAGAAAGATTAAGGACGGTGAATTATGTAGTTAGAAATGTTGTTGTAAACACTTAATTGCGGCTGGTGAATCGCGATCCTCAGTGATGGCTTCGACTAAACTCCGATTAATTTAATCAATGATTAATCAATGCATCGTCGACAAGGAATACAATATTATATTAACATATATAATTAGAATTACTAATGATTTTTTGTAATTTGCTTGATATGGGAAGAAAGATTAAGGACGGTGAATTATGTAGTTAGAAATGTTGTTGTAAACACTTAATTGCGGCTGGTGAATCGCGATCCTCAGTGAAATAATGGCTTCGACTAAACTCCGATTAATTTAATCAATGATTAATCAATGTATCGTCGACAAGAAATACAATATTATATTAACTATTAATTAATGTTATTACTATACTAACTAACTATATATTATATATAATTAGAATTACTAATGATTTTTTGTAATTTGCTTGACATATGGGAAGAAAGATTAAAGACAATGAATTATGTAGTTAGAAATTTTGCATCGATTGAATTGCGATCGTCAATAACTTTGATTGAAGTTTAATCAATCACCGACCAAAGGTTTTAAACCTCGATCGAAGTCGTTCCGAGAATCGAAGGACAGTGTCTCGTTGGTAAAAAAAAAATCGTGCGATTCCGCCAGAAGATTCCAACGAGGCGGAAATGGATTTAGATGGCGTCCCGCGTCTAATCCCCCTCGTCGCTCCCGTTCTCCGTGATCTCCACTAATCTCCACGGCGCGTAGGAAGTTTTCCCCTCGCACATGCCTGCCGATGCTGCCGCCTGCCGTTGCGCGGTCGCGTTAATCGCCCGAGTGTACCTGCCCGGCCGAGTGAGGAAGAACGCGCGCACCGCGACGAGGAAAGATGCGGGGCGCCAGGAAAAAAAAGAAAGYCGACCACTGAGTGGCCCCCAGGTCGAGCATGCGGTCAGTCAAGAGAGACATTTCGTCGGTTCTCGCGTACAATCGGCACGTACATATACCTATACAGCTACGTGTATCGAGAAAGAAAGAGAGAGAAGGGAGGGAGAGAGAGAGAGAGTCGGGCGCGTTACGTCGATGTGTGCGACCAGGTGATTCAAGAAACACTCCCCCTCTCTCTTTCGTTTCTCTCTCTCTCTCTCTCTCTCTCCCGCCTTCGTGCCATCTCTCGCCCTCTCTCCCCCTCTCACTCGCACGTACTCCGACACTCACACCCTCTCCGATATATAACCTCAAACCGTCGGCGAGCTCGTGTCGCGTCGCGCGACGATCCACCGTGTGTTTTCGGCCACGGTCGAACCGGGCTGTTCCGGATGTGCGTGGTTCCTGCTGTCGCGGCGAGTGTTAGTGAACTCCGGGGGTTTCTCACCACATGCGACGCGTAAGTACACCCGTCGTCGGCTTTTTTTTCCTCTCCCTCTCTCGTCCTTCTCTCTTCCCCTCTCTCTCTCTCTCTCTCTCTCTCTCTCTCTCTCGTTCTCGCGCGTCCGCCGCGCGTCCTCGAGTTTTTTTCCCTCCCCGTGCCGGGCGTTTCGCGGCCTTCGCCCGACATGAGAATGCCGAATAGATTTCTCTCTCTCTCCTCCCCCGGTGAAATTTTCGCGCGTACCGCGCGCGAATTCCGCCGGGAGCCGCGCGCGGGGGTTTCGTCTCTCGGATGGAAACGCCGCGTCATCGAGGATAACCCTCCGCGTTTCTTCGCACGTCTCTCTACCTGCCTGCCCGCCTTTCTTTTCCCCCCTTTCTCGGAACGTTGGAATTTCATTTCACGGAGAGCGACATCTCCTCTCTTCCTCGAATCTTCGGGACGTCGCGCTTGGAATGCCGCTTTTAGACCGCGATACGGTGCCGGGAGCCGTTTCGGGTCGAAAGCAAACCAAAACCGGAAAACGCATCTATTTTTAACGATGGGAAGCGGAACGCCTCTGCCTCGCGAGCAAAAGATTATAGGTGTCTTCTTGGCACCCTTGTGACTTTTGACCTAAGTAAACATTTCCTCGCGCTCCCCCAGTTATCTTCTACTCTCTAAGTCGAAATCGGTGAAATTTCAAGAAACAGAGCATACGATCGCTTCCCCTAAATATTGATATAAATATTGATAATAACGAATATTAACTAATTTTAATCTTTCCTTCTGTCCCTGAAAAAAGTGAAACGATCGAAAAGCAAAAATCTACTCTCTAAATAGGAATCAGTATATTATTCACTGATTTGCAAGTGCTGTACTTGTAACTATATCAATCAGTGATATATGCATTGTCTTTCGGTGATAATACACTGATTCTGATTAGCGAAAGTACTCCCCTCTTAATCAAAATCACTGAGAAACAGTGAATACTCACTAATAATCAATTATAAGTGCAGCACTTGCAAATCAGTGAATAATATACTGATTCCTATTTAGAGAGTAGATTTTTTCCTATTTAGAGAGCAGATTTTTTTAGTAGATTCCTATTTAGAGAGCAGATTGCTTTTTGATCGTTTCACTTTTTCCAGAGACAGAAGGAAAGATCGGTTAATAATATTCGTTATTAATTTATATTAATATTTACGAAAAGCGATCGTATGCTCCGTTAGTTTATGTGATTTCGAATTCTAATTAATTTGTCATTGATACTTGTCTGTTGACAGATGGAATTGTTTATTGTTCGACATGTGAAAAAAAAAAGATTAGAGCGACGAGTTATTCCGCCGATCGAATCGAAAGCTCTATATGCCAAAGAAGTCTCGTTTCCCCGAATCTAAACACACACGAAACGTTCTTACCCGCGCTTGGAGCGCGTTTATTTTTCTTGGACGAAAGCTTTCGGATTTCGATCGCGCGATATCTGCGATCTCTCCGCAAAGTAAATAATTACGGGTTGCGCGTTCGGTGCTAAATGACGCGCTAAATAAACGAGGAGAATGCGGGGCTTTGTGTCGGCGAAGAAAAAAATACACGTGTGTTTTTCCACAACGAGGCGACGATCCGAGGCTCGCGCGACACTCGACGATGTGTGCGGGCCCGATCGTGACGATACTTTACGTAAATTGCACATTTGTTGCGAAAGAAAACAATTATCTGGGATGAGACTCGAAAATCAATAATATCGTACACACGGGGTGTTCGGAGTTGTTTGACCAAGAGTATACGCGTATACGCTGGGTGCTCGTTCATCTAGTTACGACACCGTCCCCCTGTCCTTTACACTTTATGTCATAACAGGCGAACACGGAAAGTGTACGTTACACGTACAGAATTGTGTCTTGTGGATGCTGCCTCGAAGACAGGCACTTTAACAAATTTGATTCTTTAGATTCTTTCACAGGAAAATTGTCACAATCTGTATAAAATGACTATTGGATATAAATTATTATATAAAATTACTAATTTCTTAGATTATTATACAAATTCGAGTAAATGTTAGAATTTAATGAAATAAATGTTATAATATTTATTATTATATTTCTTATTGTATATAATATTTATATTAAATATATTAATATCTAACATTTATTTTAAAATAATAAATTGATATAACTAGAATATTTTATAATATTTTGAAATAATAAATAATATAAATATTAAATATTCAAACATTTATGTTATATATATATATTTAAATAAATTGTACTTTCTGTGTATTAATTCGCGATTATTATTCATAATAGTAGGGTTATTTATAATTTCAGACGATATTAAGATCTCTTTGCAGCAATCACTTCAATTTGATAACGCACGTTTTCCTCTTGGTAATCGCGTGACGATAAAATTTTTTTCTCTCGGAATGTGTTTGTGTTGAACAAGCAAAAATAAGTAAGATTTACAATCGATACAATCTCTAAATTCAAGAAATATCTTGATTTTTTTATGACGTGAAAAACAAAATTTAATGATGATGAAAAAGAAAGATTCAACTAATCGCGTTTTAATAAAATTTCTTATCGCGTAACACGATTTTAACTCGCTTCACGATGTATCAAATGTATGTAATACCAAGAAGAAAGAGAACAGAGCGAAAGTAGGTTTTTAATCGAGCTCATAAAAATTCTACGACGTGCGAGGAATTTCGATACCTGCGGGACGTTCCTTACAACGCGTTCAGGGAAAATCGACAAGTGTATTCGATTTCTTTTTTTTTTTTTTTCGTATACATCGGCGAGAGAACACACTTCGTGCGAGTTTATGCGCGGCATTAGAACTTTGTAGCGCTATGAATAAATCATGGACGCAGCCGAGGAATTTTTGTTCCAAACTTTCCGCTTGAAAATTCAATTTTTCAGAGGTTGCCGCGAAAATTCCGGTTCGATGTTGCGCGGCCGCCCTTTGAGAGGATCAACGCTACTACGCCTTGTCGTAGGTACTAAAAGCTCTTTTGTACGTAACACGAAATGAAATATTGGGATGGTGCGTGAGGATTCAAGGAGGGTCAGCCAAAGGATAAATCGTCGAAGTGTCTTAATGTCTAATAAATCAACTTAATTAATACCTGTCGCTTCTTCAGAAAGTTTCGGTACGATTAAAGTTGTGAGAACGTTTATCCGATATTAATTAAATTTAAGGATAGTAACGAGCTACATCCTGGTGATTATCGATTGTTTTGCGGTAAATGGAAATGTTGCTTTAAGAAAGGAGTTTTGATATCTTTTGGTAATCATTTTTTAATTGGAGTTGTACAAATATTTTATCGACAGTCTCATTCTTATACGTCGTACGTTTCGTCGAGTCCTTTATTTATGCCAAGGATGTATTTACGTGGCGCAACTAAAACTGAAATTTAACACTTTTTAAACAACCGCGAGAAAATTCGATTCATAGAAATATTTAGAAATATTTTTAAAAGGTAAAGTTGAAAGAAACTTGTTCTCCCTTGTATTTAAGGCGAAATAATATACATTCTTTTCTATTTTTCTTTACTTCTTCAATATATTTAAAAACAGATAAAAACAACGTGAAATTATTTTATAATTTAAAAAATGGGGCTTTTTCTCTTGTAAAAATAAGAAGACCTGTTCTGAAGAACTAAATCCGTTTCTTTGACTCTTTTTTTATCAAGAGGTAGCAGAAATTATTACTTTGATGAAAAAAAAAAAAATATAAAGAGAAGAAACCCTTTACAAGAGTCTGTGATCATAGAACAGCCAGTTTTGATTGGTCCGCTATTTTTTACGTAACTCCTAGAATAGACAGGGATACATAAATTAGAGTGAGATAGTATTAGAGGAAGACAGCATATATATATATATATACCCCTCTTTCTCTGTCGTACATTTTTCTTCTCTCGTGGATTTTGACAAAATCGCCTTACGTCAGATTCTTAATAAAGGATTTCTAAGGAAAGGCATTTTCGAATGCTTGGAACTTCCTTCTTAAGCCGCCCCTGATAAGCACCGTTCTGGTGCCAGGGTTGTTTGGCGCCGAGTGTTGGATCTTAGAAATGAAGGGTGTGCGTCATCACCCAGTTTCAAACGTTCGAATTGGCAAACTCGTCGTCATCGACGTCGTCGTTGTCAGTAGTGTATGATAGTGATTTCTTTGTTTTTCTCGCGCGTGCATGGATCAACACGGTATAATTTTTTTCGACTGATAGAGCCTTTGAAGGTTGGCAACGTATAGGCGGGTGTTAAAGGGTGTGAATGATCGCACGTGAATTCTTACACGATTTACGTACGTAAATGGTTCTTCGTGTTCTCTGTCTCTATTTTCATAGATATTTTATATAATGTAAAAGACAGAGTACAATTGAGAAGGTATATAAATTTTGCAGTACACGGCAATTATAATAGAAAAGAAAAAATCTCTTCTTTCTTATAAGTTTGATAAATAACTTATCAGAGTTACTTTACAAAATTTAGATGATTTTGTCATTTTTATTTTTGATTTTTTTTCAATGTTTTTAAGATCTAAGGATCAGTCTTCTCGCGTAATTAATTTTTTCCTGTTATTATTTGGAAAAAGATAAATTTATTTTTATTTCTAAACTTTATAAAAGTACTAAGCGAAAATAAAGTAACATCGATAAAAAGTCATGAATATCATTTATTAATTATTTATTATTAAAGGGGTTTTTAAAAATAAAACTTTCTTTCGGATGTTAATTGATTAATAATTTTGCAAATGAGCATTACAAGCTAAAGATTAATGCATTGTTAAAGAAAGCTCCAGGAAAACTTTTATATTTCTACGAAATAATTTTCTTAGAATCTCGTGCTTACATTGTTTCAAATCAAACTTACGTGATAATATTTCATCGATTTGATTTTCAAGTGTTATTGTCTGATATGTGTCGATGCATGATGAACTTGCGGGATCGATAATGCCGACTCCGAAACCGATGATTCAGGGATCAGGGCAATCAGCCCTTGTGTGCACAGTGTTGTATTCCGTTTACTCTGGCAATGTGAATAGCTGTATCACTATAAAATCCGTCTTAAACTGAGACGTAACATTTGCGCGTTCAATCAATTTTTCTGATTAACTCTCAGGCCCACGAAAGTCAATCCGAGCTCTAATTACGATACGGCCGCATAATTGTAACGCAACGATAACGAAATCGCACTCGCATGTTTTCGCGATCGTTCTTTACCAGTTGGAACGATTGGATCGCGCGAAAGTAAAATTATCATCTTTCTCTACGAAATACTAGAGCGTGAACTGACCGCATATGCAAGCCACGCGGCACTTTTAGTCTAATCGCCTGGAAGTGGCTTAATCACTCACTGATATTTAAACAGAGTCAAGAGAGGAAGACAAAATCATCTTGAAATTACATTACCGCAACCGCGATTAATTGTAATTGCAATAATCCTAGATAAACTCTCGAATGACAAATATTGTTCGCCGTACACGGAAAGAATTTTTCGTTATGTCTTACCGCAACTCGCTACAAATTTTATCATGTTCGATGATAAACATGAGACAAATTGACAATCTAATCGGTCAATATGATCGGTAACGATAGGAATTTTCGAGCTGACCTAAGTTTTAAGGCATCCATATGTTACAACTGAATTCTGAATAAGTCAGATTGGAAATATGTTGTATTGTAAAAAAAATTTATATATGATATTTTATATGTTTGTCACTACTTGGCATTTTATTTGATTTAAAATAATAAAGAATTCTAACTTATTAATAATTTAATTATTTAACATATTTTAAAATTATTGAAAATTTATTATATATTTCACTAAAATTAATTAAATATATTTCATAATTTATTGTAGTATTGTAGTATATATTAATAAATCAGAGAAATCACATAAAATTCTTCAAAGTATCACATTGTTCATAATCATTTTTAGTATAAATTCTATTAGAAAATCTCCTTCCCTTCTCTCTCTCTCTCTCTCTCTCTCTCTCTCTCTGTGCGTGCGTGCGTGCGTGCGTGCGTGTGTAGTTTATTTTATAAAAAAAGGATTAGATTAATTACATCGAATGCAATTAACGACGAGATAATAAGATAAATTCATGATAATTTAAATAAATTAATGATTATCACAGTGATTATCTTATCTTTTTGTTATCGTGTCATTAAATATCAAACACCGAATGGACAATAAAGAAATATTTGATATTGCAATGGACAATAAAGAATTCTTTGATATTGCATCCTACATTACGAGAAATATGAGTCATTCGAGTAGATTATCTCAATTAAACAAGAAGCTTCTTACGAGAGATTATGCAGTTTATCTAGAAGTATAGATTATGCAGTTTATCTAAAATTTGCTTAGGAAACGTAATGCAATAAACGATTATTGACTGATATTATTCAGCCGACATCTCTGAAGCAACAGCGTTTCTACGTTCTTGATATTTGATTTCAGTTTTACTTACGTGAGAAGACGGAGGAAGTTAGAAATAGATACTTTAAAGTCTTTTCAGTCTATTGGCTGGGGCTTAATTCTCCTCCAATATAGAACTATGTCTACGTAAGAGATGAACACACACACACACACACACACACACACACACACACACACACACACACACACACACACACACACACACACACAGGAAGCAGGTACTTAGAGGCTTGTTTCATCATTAAAAATTGAAAAATTCATCCACAAATGATGTTTATCGAGATCTTGGATTGACATAGACATAGATTGACGAGTTCAGGCCTTGACTAAAGTCAAACAACAAATTGATTGAACTTTTTAGTCTTAACGACATACCGCCGTTCTAATAAACACCGGCCCACTACTTACAACGATATGAGCGAAATAATGAATTCATTACATGCTAATCGACCGTCGCTATTCGTTCGTGAACTTCTCGTGCCCTTGACGTACAGCTGAAAAATATATAACACAAGTTGCTTCGAAATTATAGTTACGATACGGAGCACGTCACGTCTCGTCACAACTCGTGCTGCATGTTTGTCATCAAACTATTACGAAAAAGTAAAACTCATATAACAACACCGTCTCATTTAAATATATTTCTCTTAACTTTGGTATGAGTGAGAAACTGTATATGGTGTCTGTTAAAGATATTTTAGAAATAAAAAAAAATCAAGAAATGATAAACGAGGTTATATAAAAATTAGCTGTGCATAATAACGTCACGTGAGGAAAAATTGCAACGTAAACTTTTAATGCGATGCTCCGTGTGATATAATTAGGTAAATTCCGTACGATAGTTCTCGTTGCTATTTTTAATTCTGGAGTAAATATATTTGGATTTTATGAATAGTCAGTATTCCATGAAGTGGAATTGGTTTAAATGAAATGGCATAATATTGCTATCCATATCATTGGGCAGATTGCAAGAGCTAACAGAAAAGCTGTGTAAAATCCGTATTAGATTATGCATTGGAGATACCAATAAATCAGAGTTTCAAACGGATTAAAATTAAAATGATTTAATTGATCGAATTCTATTCTCCAGTTTCGCAACTCTCGCATTTTCAGTGCATCCGTCTGATACGTGCTTGACAGTTGTCGCTGTTGACTTGTTTGCGTTCGGAATTAGTCTTCTCTTGTAAGTCTACGAATGCACCACTGTTGTGCTGTTGTGGCTTGTTAAAAGGAAACTTTTATCGATTTTCTTACGGAGTTACTATTGTAAGTTACTATTGCAATATACGAATATTGTTGCAAGAGTTCGCCGGCGGTTTCCGAGTAAAATTAGTTTTGCAATTTAATTCGATTTTATAATTTAACTTGCTCAAGCTCCCTTATGCATGTAATTTAAAGGTGTACTTTTAGTATATTAATTTTATCGACCAAATTGAGATTCTCTTTCAACTTACGCTATCATAATTTTAGAAATAAATAAACAGCATCTTTATACATTTCTGATTTTATTATTGTAAATACGGATATATTAATATTTTATTGCATATTTGCATTTATGTTCTTTATATAATATAATTTTAATCTTAAGCTTACAATCAAGCATCATCGCTAAAAACATTTCTATACACAGACGTTATATGCAGATGCTATAGCTTTCGTAATAATTTAACAAAATATTTGTTTCACTTTTTTTTCTAAATGAATTTCCTTTCATGTTTCTTGTATTTCGAGCCATTATTTATTTATCTTCAAATTATCAACTCATTTAAAATATCTAAAAATATGCTTATTGTTATGAAGTAGATCGTTATCTATTACGGTAAATGATGACAGTATGTTAACAGTATGTTCATTACATTCTACATAGTTGCTTCTAATCTACGTACTTATCGGTAAAGTACTTATCGATGATATATATTTGTCGAATAATAAGAATCTAGATCTCTAAATGAATCATAGAATTAAACGCCAGAATCGCTTTTAGTGAAAGGCTTATCAGTGTCGATAGCTAGTCGTATGTTATGTCTTGTGCGTGACTTCTCGTAGTATCCATTGATCGTGTGGGAAACTTACGAACGGCATTATTTAATACTTTTTAACTTCGCGAGCTTATGAGCTCCGAGCAAGCGGAATTATTATTGTTTAAGAAACTTTTATAACTAACTCTCTCCTTGGACGTGCGCGAAAAGTTAATATATACGTAAAATTACTTCGTACTAACATGCGTTGGAAAATCATGTCTAAATCAACATTTATATACATTTTTTCATTAATTCACAAGGAATCATGAACAAACAAAATATAAACATATTGTATAATACTACAAATATACAAATATATATTTAAGTGAATTACAAATATATAATTAATGAATATCTAACTTAATAGCTAAAAGTATATACATATATACAAGTTATGAAATTGAACTAATCAGCTGTCATTTTCGAATATTTAATTCGAGTATTCAGTTATTGAAAAAAACAAAAATTACGTTAAAAATTGCGTCGACAATACTTAGCATCATCTTACTTGAATATTAACATATTTTTCATCATTTTTCATCAATGAAATAAACTGATAACATTTTGTTAAATATCATTTATCCATTAAAAACTGTAGATTTTCGACGCAATTTTTATTTTTTCAATAACTGAATACGTTCGAAAATGACAGCTGATTAGTTTCAGCAACTTTCCATAGGATACCCTGTATATACTTCCTTAATATATACATATATTTTTTACAATCAATAATTTTATAGCGCTGTCTAAAATAAAAATTTATAAAATTTTCATGATTTTGAATAAAGTATATTTTTAACTTATACTCCCCGCAATGAGAATGTGCGCGAGGAAACGCGCAAGATTGTATCAATCTGCAAATGCGAGAACAAGTTTAGCTAACCAAAGATGTTATTTATTTTTTCAGGCAGAATCCGATATATATGATGAAAGGGTCTTATTAGTATGCTGGATAAGCGGCGGCTACATGCCTCCAGTACTTCGCCATGCACCCTCATCTTTGTGGTCATTTTGGCATTAACTGGATGTTTCTCATTTTGGATTCACATCGATGGTTCAGGATCGCTGATCCCCTATTCCAGCGGCGGTGTGGCCGCGCCAGGGTATATCCTTATATTTCCTGGAAACGTCACACCCTCTACGCAACCCTATTCAATAAACGAACTTCCGTCCGATGATAAATCCACGCTGATCAACATCACGGACTTCAGGTTCATTATGAACCACAATCCTTGTAATCGTACGCAGCCGTTACTGCTAATGTTGGTTCACTCGGCGCCAGGGAATTTCCCGAAGAGGCATGTCGTGCGGGAGACCTGGGGTCAACAAGCGCCAGACGTGACTTTATTATTTCTCGTGGGATACTCGGAGGAATATCAATCTAGGCTCGAGGAGGAGAACAAAAAATATCAAGATTTAATACAGGGAAACTTTCTTGATGCCTACAGAAACATGACCTACAAGCACGTTATGGGATTAAAGTGGGCTACTTATTATTGTCCAAGTAAGAAGAAAACGAAATTTGATGTTCACCGTCTTATATAACTTTATTTTTAATTAACGATCATTTAACGATCGTTTTTTTNCGATTAAGTAAGAACGGCTTTCCGAATTAAATTTCAAGAAATCAAAAGGATAACAACATTACATTCTTCAGTTAATTTCAGAAATCTCAGAATCTTCAGAAATATTAGAAATCTCAAAATAATTTTATAACGATAATAACCGAGAATAAATCGATAATAGTCGATATTTATTAAATATATATATATGTATATCGATTTGAACGCGCTTACTTTCTTGAAAAGAACATACGATCTTTATCTCTTATTTTTTCTTAGTTTTTATTAACATTACAAAGGATATGTATCTGATTTTGATGTTGCTCTTGTATCATCCTTGTTTCAGGTGCCAAATATATTCTTAAATTAGACGATGACGTTTTTGTTCATTTACCGGCCATGCTGGACTTTCTAACGCGTGGCCTCTCGCCGTGGGGTGCAAGACGTCTGATTCTCTGTGATCTTCTGTCGGCTTCCACAGTGAAGAGATCTTGGCGCTCAAAGTGGCGCGTCTCTCCTCAGGAGTATCCTGGTAGACTTTATCCCGCGTATTGTGCCGGATGGGCGATCCTATACTCACCCGATAGTGTATTTATACTGTACCGCGAAGCTCAGAAAGAGCCGTACTTCTGGATCGACGACGTGCACATTACCGGGACACTGGCTAGGAAAGTAAATTTAACGCAAACCTCATTACACTCTTGGGTGCTTACGACCGAGAGCATGCGGGACCTGTTATCAAATCCGAGCGCTCGACGGGATTTTCTGTTCGGGCCTCCGGATCTAACGGAGAGCGGAATACGAGCCTTACATAGTCTGGTTACTAAACCACGGCCTAGCAGTGAAAGCCTATTGAATTAAATGTCTAATAGAACAATTTCGTTATACTTGATCGCCGTAAGGCGAAAACGGGAGAAAGGAAGAGAGATACGAATAGCGAGTGTTCTTACATACTTTCTGCGTATCTTAATTCTACATACATCGCGGTATGCCCTGTACAACAGTTCAATATAAGTGTTCGATTATTTGCACAATTTGTACAAACGCCATATTATGTATGTACGTACGTAATAGTGCGTTACATATATGTGCATGTGTAACAAAATATTACAAAACTTATAATTATCCTATTTAAACAAGGAATGAAACGGGTGTAATTTCGGTGAATTGAATTTCCCATACTCTAGATATCACACAATCGTGTCTCACACCAAGTCAGCAAACAGCAATGCGAAAATGTATACTTACATGTGTGATGTCTGTCTAGTTCTAATCTAATCTAGATTTAATCTTGGTATCTTGACATTTGATATCTACAGTATGGGAATTCATATACTTTAAATTATATCTCAGAGTAATGCCTGGACCGAGAAAGTTCCTAATATTTGGAAAAGACCTTTATATCGTTTGCTGCATTTACATTGTCACAAATAACATGTAGGGAACAATCACGCATTTGAATTCGGCGGAATAATACCGGTTTCAATTCTTGTTTAATTTAATTATTATTTATATTCGAAAAATACTCATTGTCAGATTTATAGTATAGGTTTATCTTAGTTAGGTTTACTTACTTAATTGAAAGGGCTCATTTCTCTATCGAGACTGTCAATCTGTAATCAGGGCTTGTAATCAAACGTTGTTTCAAATAAAACTAATTTTGAGGACATGCACAATTTTACGCTTTAGATTTTTGGAAATTATTAAAATTGTAATTGTATATAATTATACATGATATGCAATAAGCAATTGTTTATAACACAATTGCTACATCTGATTTTCTAATGTATAAAATATATTACTTTATTAGTCGTTTGATTGTTATATAATATGCACGCACACATACGCACATGTATTTTTTAATTTCTGCGTTAAACATGGAAAAGATTATTTTATCATTGCAAATAAATTTGAAGATATTTATATGTAAAATTTTTTGCGATATATATGCAAACTCTGTCAATTATATATACAATTATGTATAAGTGATAATTATTCAATTTAGTAAGTGCTTATGAGCCCTGATTAATAACATGTTCCGTACTGCATGAGTTATCAGTGACCCACGCTGGACTTTTCGTTTAAATTATTTGATATCTTGACTACAAAAAAAGAAATGTAATTAAAAAATAATTTTTATCTCATGTGTGGATACATAATTATGATGTATGATGCAACAGATTAGACCTTTTTCTTTATAATAATAATTTTTGTAATTTAACTATTTTATATATATATATATAAAATTTTAATATATATATGTAATATATATATAATTTATATATATAATTTTAATTATATGTATATATATATATATATATATAAATTATATACAAAGTATAATTTTTATACATATAAAAAATATATAAAAAATTATGTGTATATATATATATAATACATTTTAACAAATATAATAATACAAACAAAAATAGTTATGGCTTACCAGTGATACGGCGTGATAGACAAGTCTAAAATTGTAGTACGGAACGTGTTAAGTGAATTTAGTTAAATTTAATATTTTATGTAATCCAAAAGATATTAATTTGTTATTGTAAAAGGACAAAACATCAGCTATTTTTTTATTTACACTTATAAAAATGCCAATAGTATATATAAATATGAAGGATAATATTAGTATTGAAGAGCGACGAAAGTTCTACACGAAACTTACATGTCTCGTGATCAGAAACATGCTCCTCTCGCAGTGATAAAAATTTGCGAGTAACGAGCGTGTTAGTTTATTGTAAATTTATTAATCAGTGACAAGCAAGAGAAGAGTTCATCGTGGAGCCACATTTGTGAATGTATTTAAATGTAATGTAATAACAAACAAATTTTAAGATATTACATTGTTACGCAAGAACATTAACGAGTCGGATTAATATTGTTACGTAGCAACAAGTACAACCCCAAAACAAGGGTCCATTCGCAATTAGATACAGAGATCGCAGATATTTGTCCGTTTTTGAACGTCTATAAATTTTTTATGTAAAATCCATGTTGGTTACCACGATTGTATCCGGTACTATATAAGTACGTGCCTGCAAATTGTAAAGTGTCAAGCGTGAAAATCGTGCTAGCTTTTAGTTAACGTGATTTCTTTCTTCGATAGGTCGATATGACAACATTATTTCGCATTGTACTGTCTTTTTTCATCTAAAATACAACGAATGCGTATACGAAATAAAACACAGAATTCGTCAGCACCGTACTCAAAACCGAATTTCCTGTTGTGATATGATCAGAGACATCAGAGGAACAAATTCGGCTGTATTATCACTTCAACGATTAATTCGCAAATTCTGAACTGGGCAATATATTCATGTTGTATTATAGTATTATGAAGAAATTGATGATTATTAGTTATTAAAGAATCTCACGCATTATTCCTCTATGTATACTCTCGGACGTTTTTACTTGTACTTATAATTTTTCTTTATATTGTACATACTGTGTTGTCATGTGTTATTTTCGGAAAAAGGGAAGTATCTCTATTGCGATAATGTGAAGTGTCGCATAGTATAACATAATTCTTGTGATGGAATAAATATACTTATAATTTAAATAAATAATGGAATTATTTAAATTACACGATGTATTTTTCATGTTTATTCTCATATTGACTTTGCGATAACGTTTATTCGTGTAACGAACAAAAGTTCTTAGAATCTTTAATAATCGTAAACCATATTAACTATAATAATTATATGATTTAACGTAAAGAAGTATAGAGATGAGTTTAATATAAAAAATAGTCGAGTATTGAAGTATGTCACTAATAGCCTAAACGTTAGAAATTAGAAATTAAATATACTATTATTGTGTAAAAAAATATTTTAATTGTTAATTAATCGTTATATCTTATCTGTGATAATTGTGGATTTGGATGAGACAATCGAGTATTACGAGTGAATAGGATGATAAGAATATATAGATATAGAAATAAAACGTACAATTTGGATATATACTTTATTGGTCCAGCTGTTTAACTACGTAGAACTATTTATAAAACTTTACAAAATGCTCAACTTTTTGCAATAAGGGAACCTTGCTTAGGTATATTTACAAGGCAACGGAGTTACGCGATTTCTAAGAATCGATTGACGACAAAGCTGTTATGATTAACGTGATTATCGCAGGTTCCTCGAGAACATCTATTACAATTTCATGATATTTTGGATTAAGATATTTTCATCGTAAACGCAACGTGATTGTGCAAATATCTCCAAGCTCGGATTTTGGACTAACTAGAAAAATTCGCTACAAATCTTTTTCTCAAAATAATCTGGATATAAAATTTAAAAAAATGTTTAATGTGCCATACAAAATCATTGTGAGGCACATGTAATTCTTTGTGTTTCGTAGACACACATACGATTAATTTTGAAAGATCATCTTGAAAATTATAATCTTTAAACATGAATGGCAATTTACGAATAAAATAGTATACAAATTATCTCTATTATTAGATTTTAATAATAGATTTAATAATGTGAAAAACACGTTTTGTATAATATATCATACGAGCAAAATGTATCATACAAAGTATATCATGATATAGACATAAAAGTAATTATTAATAGCATCAAATTTGTGAATTTATTACTACCAGCCATTATTGCCGTAATGGTTTCGTTAATTTTGACAGTAATAAATTCATGAAAAATGCATAATTTTTAAATTTACCCTTTTGTTTCCCTTTAATTCTTTATGTATCTTGTTAAATGAAAACACACACACATACACACACACGTGTTTATATAAAAAACGAAAAGCTAAATTATTTTGCAATATTGCTTGTTTTTACAAAATTTATTAATAATCAAAATCTTATATGTTTCATAACTGCAGTAGAGATAAATCTATATTAAAATATTAATAAAATTTGTTGAACGATCAATTGGATACAAGGAATGAAAACTGCAAATAATTCATAATTCTTTTCTTGAGTTTTACATAATGAAATACTGCGACATAAGCGAATTTCATAATTTCTACCAAAATTGTTTACTCTCTGAGGTGAACTATTTGTCTACTGTATTAATTCATTATCAATCCCAATTTAATGATTGCGAAAGATTAGGAAAAAATGTTCTATTGTTTACAGATGTTCCGAAGACAAAACACGAAGCATTCAATCTCGTCGATGAGATCGTTAATTATTACATGCGATTTCTCCATTGCGTTCAACTATCGAAAATTGAGACTCGATTATATTCTATAAAAATTGGCAGTATACAAACAATTCATCACATCAAAAGTTAATGTGTATATATATATATATATTATTTTTTATAATAAAAAAGGTCTCGTAACATTAAGATTGGTAACGTTTACGTTAATTCTTATATATATTGATTTAAAGAAATCAGATACCTCGTTCAACGCGACTAAGAGAGACTCTGTAACATTATAGACTACAATTTTTACAATTTAACAAATTCGCCGCTCAATAATTACGTACAATAAAAACAATTTTGCTCTAACGCAGGGGCACACGTTCCAAATTATATCTGTTAGACGTCTATATAGAAAGCCCACGTGAAATATCTTTTATGTTATTTTTAACAATTATTTTTAATATTTTTATATATTATTTTGGATTAAAAAAACGATATAGTAATGTAATAAAATTTTATATGTACTAGAGGAAATACGAACGTACAGCTATTTAGATGTGAAAAATGAAAATGAAAGAGCTCTTCATTGATCTGATCGTTAAACGATATAAATTACGTTTGAGGAACCTAACTTTGGCCCCGTATATCGAGTGTCCCTGCTCTAACAGCTTTAACCTCCTAATATATCACTTAATCAACTCGGAAGAAAAGATCATGATCATACGGGCCGAGAATAGAAATGAGAATAAAAAGAGAAAAAGGAAACAAGTATAAGAGGATACGTTTTGATTGACTCTGATATTTCCCAAACGAGACGTGAATTGAAAATCGTTCGTTTCGAATCGGAGATTGTTCCACTTTTCAGAGATTGAATCAATACGGCGGTGCGTATTAATTTAATGGGATATTTCATTGTATACATATATATGTATATATATAGGAAGTTCTCTGTAGACTTCCTTAACATTGCCCAAACTATGATAAATTCAACTACGAGTTCTATGTAATCTACTTTACTACTTTCTTACAGTCAGCAAACACCTTTGCGATACTTTCTACATTTTTCGATCAAAATCAGTTGCGGCGAGGAGACGATGGCTCGTATCGTGCGTAACGATGAATTTCGACATATAGCAAGGTACGTCATACAAGAAAATAGGAATAATTAAGTTACTGTCTAATGTCTGTCATCGCTCACGTCATTAGATTTAGAGCACTTAATATTCAGGTACTAATTATGTTATCGTAAAGTGACTCGGGATTATAATTAGTCTTACACGCTGATAGGAATAGAGCCGAGCGACATTTCATGATAGTATAACTAATACGAGTCAGTACATAATACATTTACGCTGTAAATATTTTTACGGCGAATACGAGTTGTGGATAAGAATAAAAAGAGTACGGTTGTTTAACGTATTTTAATCCTGAACGATCTTTCATATGTGCATGTTTAGGAATCTACATGCATATATGAAAGAATAGAATTCATAGTCTCAAATGTTTAATTGAAAAAGAAATCTGTAATTTTGCAAATCTGAGCATTGATTTGCCTTAATTTATTTATCTAGCATTTAAAGGGTTTCTCTTGCAACAACCAATTTCGGGACTGTTTTCGCTCGCTCGAAACGTCCACGCGATGTTTTATACCTATTAATATTTAATGATATCTGCAGCGGGGCGTTTTCGGAGACCAGCTCCGTATGCTTTACATATATTTCCATCTATTGAGAAACGACGCATCTGCTTTTAATTACTTACAATTTACACGTATGCGTGCACACGTTTATATAGGGTGATTCTTAAATATCTTAAAAGATTTTAAGAGATGATTTCATGTGATCATGTCCGAAACAGATTAGTTTCAAAGATACAGAGTGTCAAAGTTGGAAGAAAAATAAATGCCATAATAATGTATTGCTCCAAAAAATGAGCGTTCCTATCCTTAAACGTATAAAATTTCAAAATAACCCGAATAGTTTTTGAAATTTTTGGGAAAAACGAAATTTTTCCTTTAAACTTCCTTTGACACTCTTTTGAAATTATATAAGTCGTTTCTCTCGGATATATAGTCATATGAAGTTTTCTTAAATTAACGCGAAAATTATTTTTTTAGAATATACTTAAGGACCACCCTATTTATATATGTTTTTATTATGCTATTGTATATTTCGAAACTCTATGCGGGAGATTCGAGATATCTACGTGATTAGCAGTTGACTAATCGGACAGTCAACGTCAAAGTGAAGACGGATACGAACTCTCGCGAATTCAAACTCGATTCATCAATTCGCCTCATTCGAAATGCAAATAATGAGAACGCTCGAAGGCCAAGGAGGTGATCTCCATTTGAGTATAATGTATTCAAAACTATTCGCCATTCTCCACCATGGGATGTAGATAACGACTACAGCGATCCAGATGAGAAAATGGAAAGATATATTTATAAATGAAATGAAGTCATTCGGTCGCTTTATCATCACTGTAATTGTCATTCGCATTTTTAATTTTTAGAAAGAACATGAATATCTTTCATTAAAATTCTTTAAAAAAAAAAAAAAAACGCGAAATTTTGATTACGCTTGCTCCGATTTCTCCATCGTCATACCTTGCCGTTGAATGTGCGTTTAACCAGCGGACAGTCGTTTCTCCAGCAGCAATACTTTGAACAAGCGCATCAACACGAATAAACACTTTCCTAATACGCGCGTAATACATTTAATTTCATCTATCGAGATATAGATTTTTATGCTAATTCAATAATCGATCGCTTAGCAGCTAGTAGGAGAAGAACGTAGTAGGGATGTTTCTAAAGAACTTTAATTGTCATTCTTCCTTGATTTACGATCGCACGAGTAGCCGTCCTGCGCGCGTACGACGCGCGCAATTATTTCCTTTTTCATGGCTACTATTTCACTTTCCGCTTATGTATGCTTGCAACTGCGCGCCGGCTTTTACGCTAATGATCTCCAACTTTCCTCAAGAGCTACCCTAAATTTTCCGGGGCAAATTATACTTACGCGACGGATGCGGAGAAAAAAAAAGGGGAAAGTAAGCCAGCGTATAATAACAAAACGTAATAGCGACGTAATTTAATAAAAAGAAAACGCGCGATAACTCCGCTCTTTCCCGACGTGACTTCCGAAACGTAAGAAAGACAAGAAGATAAAAGCTTTTATAGAAGCTTCCTGAAGCATTTGTACAAGTCTGAAATCAATATAACTGCTTATGCAGATAACGTCCCGATGAAACGCGATAGGGATGGCGTTTCTCCTTTGTACCGCAACGATATTATTATAAATGCGAAATTTAAAATTCTAGGATAAAACGAACATTGCCGAATTCTCTGGTTCCCATTAGTCTAACCCTTAACCGAGCAAGAGAACTTTCAGAAGCCACAGCATCATTTTTTGTGATTATTTCTTAATTTTCAAATGTATTTCACACGTGGTGCTAAATTCTTTGAATGATTCGACTTTGCCAAGCATAAGTTTTATTACCGTTTTTTCAAATGTTGAAATTTGCATTTTATTTCAAAATTTGTCCGAGGAATAATAGGGGCCTCTGAGGCCCGAACTGAGATCCGATTAGCTCATACACCCTGGCTTTCTGCCAGGTTAAGGACTAACGACGCGTCGACAGAGTCGGGTAAATCCCTAAGCGCCTTATACACTAGTGGTGATCTGTTCTATGACGGTGATGTCGCGGTGGCGTCGCGGCCGGGTTCGGTACGGGTCCTGATGGCTGAGACCCTCCGGCACACTTTTGCTGGGCCTCAACGGCGCGTGGAACTGCGGATGATAGTAGTGGTCGACGATCGGGTGATTGTGTACCCGCTCGACGAAGTCGCGGTTGCGAATGCCGTCCTCGACGTCCAGCGGCACGTGCAGGGACTGCGATTTGGGCAGCCGGGGCCGCGGCGGCGGCGGGCACGTGCACGGCGGTGACGGCGGCAGGAGTCTCAGGAGATTCGATCCCCGTACGACAACAATCGGCGACTGCCGTCCCGAGCCAACCAGAAAGAGGAGCGCCGCGCCGCACAAGGAACTCAGCGTGCACGCGTAGTAACCCACTCGCGGGCTGCTCATGTTCATGTAACCTGGGGGAGGAACAATGGAATGCGATTAAAGAGTATAATCTGTCGCGCGTCTCTCAAAGAAGTAACGATTCTGAACTGGATGATGGAAAACAAGAGACAATCGGGAGTCTTTGTCTTCTTGGTCTTGACTTTGCGCATGCAGAGACTAGGACTACGATGGAAACTTTATTTTGCCGAGAAAGATTTTTAATAATTTCGAAAATGAGGGAATTTGTGTAAAGTGATACGCTATAATTTAATAGATAGTCTCTTTCATCATCCCTATCGTTCTTCTAAATATAATTGTATTATGGCTAGAAATTATTTTATGATAATGCTACTTTTGAAAATAATCTAATTTTGCAAAAGTTCAGACAAAAGAATGATCATTATGATCATGCAATTTGCAAGTTGTTTAAATATGAGATTAAATTGTAAAATAAATTGTACGAATTATTACGAATCTACAGGCAATCTACAGGCAATATGTGATTTGCAGTGTTAATTATCAGATTAATGCCAATTGACATCGTCCTAACTGTTAGAATATGATAATGATATATTTATAAAGAGAAAGATTAATTTTATTTAACTCAATGGAATAACTTAATTTGATTTTCCCTTGAAACGCTATATACGTTTAATTTTCTTTATTTTTGAATTTTACACAAATTCGCGAAGCTTCCGATAGATAATACAAGAGCAATAGTGAGATGAGAGCAATGGGAATTCCGAAATTACGAATTGATGAAATTCCAGAGGCTGCATTAAGCTCATCAAACCGAAACTAGCAGTTCTACTATTATAATATGCTTCAGTCTTACAAATATGCGTGACAGTTGCCACGTTTCCTTGAATATTCTCTCTCGGCAAGAGAGGAGCGTATTTCTCAAGCCTCCTGTATATTATTATTAAGGATGCCGGCATTAAATTCATACACAGGGACCGTAAGACCATTAGGAGGGACGGATTTAACATGCGGAAGAGCGGATTTCACCCATCTCGGTAGCTTCTAATACTCTTGTGCGGACGTACGAAAAATCTGCGTTTAGGAGGAACTAACTACGCTATTTATAATAGATTCGATACATCGGAAGATTATCGGAGATTTAGGAAATATTATATAAAAAATATATACGACGCGCGAGGTTACTTTGTATAATATCCATTGTCGACTGAACACAAAAGTTCATCTTATGTTACGTCAGAAAAAAAGAAAGAAGGAGAGAAAGAGAGAGAGGGAAATTGTAAAAATATAATCTTCCTTTTTCAAATCTATGACGATAACTTTTTGAGGGAAATATTTATTTTATACACGTAAATGTATTCCAAGTGTAAATTTGCATCTCGACGAAAAGATCGTTTTTACGTGACCCGTCGTATAATGATCCTTAAAATAAATCAAGGACGACCCGAGGACCTCAACTGGGAACTAGCGCATTAGAAATTTTGTATTACTTGCGCGTACCTGTGAGAGGAACTCCGAGAAGGATGGGCAGGGCTTCCGCGGCTTGCACCAAAGCCCACGATCTGGCGAAGTGTCTCGCTCGCAGCCTCTCCAGCGCCAGCATCTTCAGAGAGTAAAGCGTGCCGCCGAGCGAGGCGCCGTAAAGCGCGGAGGCCAGCACAAGTCCGTGATAACCTTGCACGTTACCAAGCGCCACTTGAGCTACAGCTTTAAGCATAAAGGAAACCCAATTCGAATCGATAATCCTTGAGGCGTGATCCTTGAATCTACAATTCCTTAGGTCGTTCGCGCGTAAAATTCATGCAGTACAATTTTCTAGCTTGTATTTTCCACTACGCGTAATTCCTCCTCTGTGAAACTTTCGTGCTCACTTGTGAATCTCAAATCGATCCGTTTCTCTCGCATGGCGAGTCGTTGCTCCGCAATTTTTGTCTGAATTCAATTTTTCATTTAAAGGGGAGCTTTATCGCAGCTTTTTCGCTTTGCAGCGAAAAATCTCAATGAACTATCGAAATATAGAGATACGAATAGCAGTTTTTGCAGTTTCGTTTTGACAAAATCAAATTCAAAAGGAAAAATTTACAAAGCTAAAACAGGATAGAAAATTCTATAAAAATGTAAAGAGTACGAAATGAGATGGCTATTCTGATAAATAAAAATAATGTAATCACGTTAGATCGCGCGTTGGCAGATCGTCATTGTAGGACACGAACATCTAGCAATTTGAACTTGTTTACTATTGACTACGAGCATGTATGCGAAAGCGACCGCGAGGTGTACTGACCAACCCCAATGAGTGCCGCTTGACAGAGATATTGCCTGGACACTAGGCACTGAGCGGAAGGTCTGACGATAACTACTCCCAAAGCCACGCATCCGAGTGCCGCCGCCAGGCCCAGGAAGGTTTGTAGCAGTACCAGGGCGCTGGCCTCCAATCCATCTTGGTAGCCTTGCAGAGCCTGAAAGTGATGTTCCTCATTAAGGCTGCGCCGGAAAGAACGCGCTACAGATCGCCACGATAACACGGACAATGACGCCCGATAACGACATCTAATATCGATTATCGAAATTGGACCCATCTATTCCCCGAGATTACTCCGGAAATCGCGAAATTAGGAAACTTGACGCTCGCTTGATTCCGTATCATTAAATCCTTAGGAGAAACGTTACGTGCTACCAAATTGTCTCGCAACCGTTTCGATTTGTTTGGTGAATATTCTTTTGCCGGCTGAAACGAAAAGACCGAGACAACTATTTCCTATTCTACGACTATTCTCCGATCAAAGTATCGGTTTAATTCTTTGTCTTTAAGTTACACTGTTAAAAATGTCATGAAGTTTCATGAACTTTTAATATACACAATTTGAATTTAATTTTATGACATTACATCAAATTTAATGTATTTGTAACTAAAAAGTATATTTGTACATGTACATGAAATTTAATATATATTTCATAAAATTTTATAAAATGTAATGTACTTTTCATAAAATTTTATGAAATTTCATGTACACTTTTATTACCTTTAAGTAACTATTGTAACTTAGTTTTCAATTAAATCATTCATTACTTTTAATTTCATTCATAACTACGTTTTATTACATGTAAAGGAAGCATTTCTAACTGTACATTTATTATGAAAGAAGAAATTTTGAGGAGCCTCCGAAAGGCAAATTGATAACGCGAAATGGAATAAAATTTTGCCACGCCAGATCTCTGAGAATAGCGATCATCGAGAGACTCGTTATCAAAGAGAGAAATCCTTCTCAATCGCTGAGTGCACTTACGATATAGAAGGCGGGGGTGTAAAGACCGAAACCGGCAGCACCGGCAGCCAGCATGAGCATTCTCACAGGACGCGATCCCAAAGGACTCAGGTCGACCAGCGGCTGCTTCGGTACCTTGGTCGCGGATTTCTTCTCTTTGACTTTGCTGCGCTGATTCTTTAGATGCAGCATGGCTCGTCGCTGGGGGTGGTACTGCGAGGCACTCCGGTAAATCAGCCCCAGGAAGAAGGCCAACGAGAGCGCTCCGGTTACCGATTGAAGTCCCGACCGCCAACCCAGTTTCCTGAAGGTACAGCCACAGTTACGATCATCGTGTAGGAAACGTTGAATCAGCTGATGACGGTTCCGCCAACCGAGTTTTTGCGCTCCGCATGTCCGTACGTTTTATATCACGAGTGAAAACTACTATGCTTGTATTTCTGAGAGGAAATTTTCTGCTGTCTGCGAAGCGTTTCTCCGCGTTGCAATTGCACTCGTTCTCTCACTTGGGAATCGTCTCTTCCGTTAGAGAAAAATTTTAAATATTTAAATGTCTGACTGATTATGTTTAGCATGCGGCAGCAAGAAAATATAATTTGTTTAATATCTTGGAAATTACAGAAAAATTAAAATAAATTATTCGTTATGTATACAAGAATATCAGCTCTAAGGAAGTGATTTAAATTATAATAGATCATAACAAGATTGTCCGATTTTATCGCCATTATATCGGTAAAAATGAAGTTCTCTTTTAATCAAGAAGATAATCTTATCAAAAAGTAATTTCGCAAAAATTTCCGCATAAATAAATAATTAGTTTAGTTAGTGTTTGAGATAATGTGAAGACAATGAACGACGAAGCTTAACGACTACGTAGATTTTTTGAAGTTCAAACATACATTATTTTCGCATGATTTCTACAACTTGTTTAAAAAAATTGTAATAAAGTAACTTTTGATTTATGGGGCACACAATGTTTTCAACTTATTTCGTTACCCGAGAAGTTATGAAATTCGCATTTACACGAGCGCATCGTCAAGCAGTATCGCTTCCGAAGAGAAACATCCATTTATTCCCCTGTGGTATTTTCTTTTGATAGAACTTTATAAAGAAACGCGTTAAACCTATCAAGTTTTAATACTCTGCAAACATTTAACAATCTTTAATATTTTCACCGCGCGGTGTGAACGTCTCTTAGAAAGTTTTGCTTATTTCATTATTTGACAAAAAACAAAAATACTTGAGCGAAGTAGTATTATATACAAAATTACGAAGCGTACATAAAAAAAAAGAAAAAATAGAGCACGAATCCTCGGCCAGAAAAAAAATAAATTATAAAGAACAGAAAAAAAATAAATTATAAAGAACAGAAGATAGGATTAAGAGATAGAGGACAATTAAAAAAAAAAAAAATGAAAAAAAAGCATAACACATCAGCACTTTTAAAGCGAGTACAGACTCTTGCATAACGCATAAAGTATAGGAAAATCAATCGATCAGAGTCCTTTATTTCCTTCCTGAAATGAAGGATTCTGATTGGTTGATTTTCTTATGCCTTATGCGTTATGCAAGAGTCTGCTCCCACTCCAACTTTGAACGAAGTCAACCCATTACGAAAATGTAATATTTTATAAACTAACAGTGTATAATTACAAAGTTAATTCTCGCCTGGCTTGACTAAAAAATATAAAGACAAACACGTCCTTTTCTAATAAATCCTCTGTATTCTCTGGACTTTCCCTTGTAGAATATGTACAGACGCCGTAAAATTCTTTACGTTCTCCCGTTCGTGCGTAAGGAAAACAAATGTTTTCAAACAGTGCAGGCCACGCGAGTAAGAAGATTAAAATGAGAGATAAGACCGAGTTTTCTACAGAATGTATTCAACATACGTTGGTACATGGATGAAAGTTGTGCTTTAATCCTCTCTTGGCGTAAAGATAATGAGACACCCATCCGGCTCATATTCACAGTACATATCCGATACGTTTTTATCAGACACGAGATGTTATCTTTGCGAGCGAAGCGGTTGAAATTTATTTTCCGATACGCAATGCCGCGCCTGCCTTCCCTCATTCGCGCTCCCTATCCGACGTGGAAACGCACATTAAATGTTTATCATGTATTCCCGGGTCAGAGATGATGACGATTCGGTAACGCATGGCACGTGTAACAAACCGCCCGCCGCATTGACCGCGCTCGGTCGGTCGGTCGGTCGATGCGTTTGAGAGAGAGGCGAATTATTCGGTAAAAAGCGATACGTTCGCGACATGGATTTGTCGTTATCACGGAATTTTTTTTTACGCACACACACACACGCACACACACACACACACACACACACACACACACACACACACACATTGCGCATACGGTAAAGTTAAACATTGCATGCGGGCCTCAAATGTGATATAATGGGAAAAGATGAAAAATTTATCACACACCTATCCGACGTATATTTCAAAAATACGGCTCCGAAATTTACTGTAATTTACTGTACGTGAAAAGAATAATCGACTTCCAGGATAAGACAAGCAATTTTGCGGAAATAAGGCTTATCTAATTTAATTTAATTATTCTTTACAAGAGAGTGTTATTATTTCGCTCGAATGAATCAATTGATCAGTTAATATAAAACATTATACGCAATAGTTTAAATGAGAAATGTATAAATCGCGATTTATTACGTGTTAATTTAATCTGATAGGTCTGTTTAACGAGTCGATAAAAATAATGATTAAATCAATAATATTTGACTTTTAATGTATTTTTTTCTACAAATTAATGGATATTTCTCCTTCGGTTGAACTTCCATCCTTCGAGTTTGGGAAGAAGTGCCATTTGCTTTGAAAAGATAAGGAGAGAAAAAGAAGTACGAAAGTGTGTAAAAGAAATAACACTTGAAAGAACAAATCTAATATCACATAAGCATAGAAGAAATTCGCCTGGTGAACCACATCCGCAATGCAGTGATTTTCGCGCAAGTTAAAACATAGATTATTCACGACTAGTTTTACGCTATTATTAATTTACTAACAAGCGCGTCTGGCGCGTTCTTATCGAAAAAATATTTTTATTTGAAATAAAATTGTAAAAGAGTAAATTATTATGAATTATATTCATTTTATCAGTTTTCTATACGCAACATAAATTATTTTGTAAAATCAATACAGCCTCAGAATGATTGGAATTCTGATACTTCTCTCTCTCATTTAAAACATTAAATAGAAAAAAAAACAAATTACTTAAAGAATATTTATTGCTAAAAAATGTTCATTTAATGAGCAAAGTGACGAGCAAAGCGACAGAAGCTTCCACATTACATCATGCATTTTCATGCTAATTTTTTTTTGTCGCGTATGTACTGTTTCCAAATACTTCTGTATTTTATATCGCAAACTAGTCCAGTATATCGTCGTTGAGCAAACTTATCCAGTTATCGAATAACCTGTATATCGACTTAGCGAGTTACTCCAATAACCTGACGATATTATGTTCGTCGGTCCAGAAGAGCCCGATCTCTAATTGGACATGCTTTTAAACCTAACAGAAACTGCCACATAGCGACCCCAATTAAGTGCACGTTTAATAACCCGCATGTACGATCACAGCATTTTGTCTACATATAAATTGACATACACGAGAGTAAAATCACGATAAATATCTCTCTCTTGCGTCAACAGAAAATTCAATCAACATTTACTAATTTAATCTCCCGTGATAGTTCAATAAAATAAAAATTACGTCGTGATGATTACTTTTATATTTTTAAGTATAATAAAAGTATATTACGTTTTTTTAGTAATAATATATAATTTACTCGTTATTTGCACACAGTTATAAAATAGTTATAAAAAAGTTCCTTTTAATTACGGAAACGGAAACTAAAAGAACGATCTAATATTATATCCAGGTACATCATCATTCAATATTAAAAATTAAAAACTTTAAGTGATATTAAAGTCCCAGGAACTATATAACGAAACCTTGCTCTTCAATTAATTTCCACATGATTTTAATAAGATTCTAGCGTAATTTTAAAACGCGTTATAAATTAAAAGCAATTAAAAAAAAACATTAATTTAACGTGCATTTAAAATTATACCTAAAGTTTTATGAAAGTTATGTTGAAATAAATTGAAGAGCAAGATTTTTTCGTTATGTAATTCCTAGAGTTTTTTTAATCGTAGAGTTTTAATCGTTATTTAAACTTTAAAGTTCTTAATATTGAATGATCGATATGTGCCTTGATATTACAACAATGATCGAAATTACATAGAAATAGCGACCACTCATGCGAGTTTCACTGCACTGCACTGCATAGTTGGAGAATTATGTTAAATTATGAAATTATGTTAAATTTCATGTGTTCCAAACGATCTATTCAAATTTTTGTATTAATTTAACACAAGATGAATATGTTAGAAAGTAACATAAATATTATGTAAAAATTAACAAAAAAAAATGTGACACTTTGACACAATTTGGAAATAAATTGTGGAAGTAAAATAAATATTTATAATACGTTAAATTAACATGTACATGTACATTTTATTTATTTATCTTAGAATTTACGTTCTAAAATTATATTATTTTTATGCTGTTTGTTCGCTCACTCATGTATAAATTTTATTATTTTAGTACTAAGAAATATTGAATATCAATTTAATATATTCAAATAATACAATCACATTATGTTAAATTAACGCTCGGGTACATTAAAAATTTAATATAAAAATTTTATAATAAGGACCGGTTTTAACACAAATATAAAATATTTTTTATTATAATGAAGATAAGCCTTAATCTTATTATAGAATTCATATTATAGAATCGCGAAAGGACACTCGGGAACACAATTGAAAATAATTTGCTGAACATTCGGATAATAGATCAATGATATACTAACGAACGCTCGTGGCAAACTCCAAACGAGCTATTTCGACGGTCGGTGAAAGATATAGACGGAAAGGACGTGTAGAAAGAGAGAGAGAGAGAGAGAGAGAGAGAAAGAGAATAAAGGGCCGAACGAATAGAACGTTCAATTATTCCACGTCGAATCTGTTCGCTGTTTTTGTGCACGGAAACTGTCGTTGCGCCGCAACGTCCGTATGTCGGGGGACATGCAGTCGCGCGAAAATCTACGATAAAAGGGTGGCGCGCATTGAAAGCAGTTTTGTCCGTGTGCTACATGCGACCGCTCGCGACTTCTCCACGTACGCAATTTGTTTCGGGAGTCGTTGTCGTCAAATATCGTTGCTACTACCAGCGAAATTCATCGTTTTCGAATACCATATTTTCACGGAAAATAACTGGGCGCCATATGCGGCCTCTATTTCTATGGGAAGTTTAAGATTTATCCGAAAGTATTATTCCATCTCCTAAAATCTCAATATCAACATTTTGATAATTGGTTTTTCTAAAATTTTTATTAAAGCAAAATTATTCGTTAAGTAGCATCGTGTCATTCTTTCACCCTTTCAATAATTCAATTTTCGATTGAAATTAAATAATATAATGTATAGGAGTCTTATTTTGAATTTTCATTTTTTGATTTTTAGGAATAGAAATTCATTAAAAAAACTATTTTGTAGTCCTATGTGTAGAAACTTTATATATCTTTCATTAATCATAGCGTAATCATAACTTGAATTTACTCTTATCATAGAATAAATAATTTTGTCTATACTTTATCTATTCTCTCGCAAGTTGTACGCATTTTTAACAAATGTAAATAAATTAATTCAGATGATCGCGATCATGCTTGTTAGTAATCAGTGGCAGATACTTCAGAGGCCAACCTTCGTGATTTTTCCGACAATCATCGATTTTCCCGTCGCTTCGCTCACAATGACGAAAAAAAAAAAACAGCGAGCGACATTAAATTTGCATGGTGCGCCCATACGTGCGAAGAAATGACGCGACCGAGAGTTAATTGGATCTTCTCCGCTCGGTCTGAGCGAAATGTCGGGCGCACATTCCTAAGAGGGTATTGGCTAATGCATACATCCCCGCGCGTTTTCTCCTTAATATATGCGATAACTCACCCGACCGCTTCTTTGTAGACGACGCTGAAGAGCATTATTCCCACGCCGGTGCCGGCCTGCACCACCATCTCGACGAACTCCCGTCGTTTTCTGAAGTAATTGCCCAATACCAGACTGGCGGTTTCCCTGACGAGGCCAGCCCCCGTGCCCAGCACCAGACCGTAGCTGTGTTGCATTTTGTAAAGGTAAATCGTATGACTTTGCACACGAGCGCCGCGTGAAAGGATAAGCTGTGACGATATTTTAATGGAAAGCGGAGCCACATGAACGAGTTGCTGACGTTTCAAAGAAACTTGGACAGGGATATATCGAGTCGCAAATATTCATTTCTCGTTATTTTTTCATGTCTTTTCTGGCTCTAAAAAATTTAAGACACCACTACGCGTTTCAACTTTAAAAGTTATTCAAAAAACAGAGTTTAAACGAGTAACTATTATCATACAGTTATAATAGCTGTGCGCATTGCTGTACGTATAATACACACCGAATGCATTTCAGTATTCATATTAATATCAACTAAAATTTCGCGTAGCAACTGGTAGAAACATATATGTTTTTTTTTTTGCAAAATGTAATATTCTTTTTTTAATTTGACGAGATATAAGCGACTAAAAGATATTTAAAACGTAATAAACATATAAATAATTACTTATTTTCGCTGTAAAAACAACTTTAATGATTCACTCGACATGCTATTAATATTTTATATATATATATATATATATATATATAAAATCCCTCGTGTAAAAGTTAACAAAAAGTCTCTCATCTACCCTTCGATTATTTTTACTACAACATCCGTCGCGATAATTCTTTCATGGTCAAACGTCACTTGCATAGACGCCGACAAAAAATCGATCCTCTACTCATTGATTACTTTTAATGCAGCATCCACAACGCGACAGCTTTCCGGTCGATAGCCGTGGCATTTGCGCCGTTACGCACCTAAGGAGCACTTGATGCATCTGGACGGCGAACGAGGTGAAGAGCGACGCCAGAGCCAGCACGAGGCCACCGATCACCGCCGTAAGCCTCGTATTGCCACGGCGACACGCGCCGACGACCAGCGGCGCTGAACCACGGGAGATCGCGGCGCTCAACGCCCCCGCCCACACTGAAACATTTATCCGGCAGTCACGAGTCACTTTGGTGGACTATTAGAGCGCGACTGCGGAATCGGCAGGGCGAGATGATTGCAAACACGCGCGCGCGGTCCTAATTATATCGCGGCCTCTCAACCGCTCTAGAGGAGCACGACGGTTTTATTTGCCTGACTTCTCCCCTCCTCGCTTTGACCGACAACGGACGGAGCTCGTTTGCTGATTGATTTCGCGTTTGTGCGCGCTAACGAGGAAACGCTCGCAAACCGGAACGTTGCCCATGAACGAAATTCGCGCGAACGGACGAAAATAACTTTTTTCACGTGTTTTTCATCCCCTGCCAACCCTCGCGTTCGCGCGAACCTCGCGGGAACCGTGCTTCACGAACTCTCGGATCTGGGATATGCGACAGGAAAACTGTCGAAGACACGAATTCTCGCGAGTGTTTTGTTTCGACATTTTTTCCATCGCGTGTCCAAGGTCACGGAGCTTTTTCAGAAAAATACGGCCCCGATATTTTTTTCAAAAAAAATAAAATTAAAATTTTGGCCCGAATTTTTCGCATGGGTGAAAGATTTTGAAAAGATTATTCCAAGATATCTTTCAGTAATTATATCACTACATTCTCTCAAACATTGTATTTTTTTTGTATACCGTTAATGCGAAGTCTTGTATCTCCATGTTGGATTATCATTATTATTTTTGTTATTACTATTTTATTCTCTTTTTCCTTTTTTTACTAATTATATTTAAAAAGTCTGGCTTATAAGCAGCATTATTGTTGTATGCCTTATCTTTTGATTCATACATAGAATGTTGCTGAAACATTGCAATGTTGAATGTTAATGTGAATGTTTTTTTCCATGTTGATTGTTAATTTTTGCAACATTGAAACAACAATGAAAATTGAATTGATACAATTGACACAAATTGATATTAAAATCTCGGGAGCAATACGTGCCATCACCACTAAATAATACCGCGACGGAATAATGTTAATAAAAATCATACAGGCACAATGTTGCAATTCTACATTTTTGAGATACTGATTCAACGTTTGTGCTGTATGTGGCGAGATGCTACTCTGTACCACATTTGTCTTCGTCTATAATAATTTGTCTTCTATTTTAATAAAGCTATTACTATTATCATTATATATCTAGTCTATTTACTTTAATATTTAGATTCAAGCATTTGTTAATAAGCTACTTTGCGCTATCGCGCATTGATACACACAAACACACACACACACACACACACACACACACACACACACACACACACACACACAGCAAGAAAAACATTCTCTTCTTGCTTTCTAAGGTACCATGTTTTCAACAAAGTCATTGGATTTATTACACACTCTTAGTAATTGCTCTCATTGATATCGGATTTCGCAATTACCGATAAAATCTTCGTAACGTGAACTACGTACTAGTTTTCTGCGACGAGCGTTTAAATCGTTAATTACTGTTTACGACAATGCGATAATGCTCTCGAATTCCTCGAATGTCTTAAAAAAACGACAAACGGACTTTCCATTAAAGAAATTTGTAAATTTGCAAACGAAATAAGATCGATTGTATGTAGTAACATATTTGCGGCAGGAAGAGATGACGAGACGTGGAGGCAATTCGCGAGTTCTCGGATCATAATCCGCGCGGACGCGCGCGAAGATTTATGCAAAACTTTACGCCCTGTCGCGGCTGCGCGGATAACAATTCTGATGTCTGAGAACGGTGCGAGATGTGCTGTCGCGGGTGGAGATGCTGTCGCATCACGGAATACGAAAACCGTCGACCGATTTAATGCAGCATCGCGTCGAGGCGCGCTATAGCTGTATCTCTCTGCACTGCTAAAATTGGACGGGACTACGTCAATCGTATCGACGTACATCTCCTGTAATCTCGTAAAAGCATCGCTTTTTACCCTTTTACATGGCGAAGTAGCGGGAACGCCTCTTTCTTTTATAAATACACCGTGCCAACTGCTCGCGAACGCGCGACGCGGCTCGCAAGCGTTTCACATAATCGCATTTCGATTTCAAACTCGGCAGATATGAATAATCGAACTGAAACGCGTTTATGTCAAACTTAAACGCGAAAGTCAGGCTGTTACCGTTTTATTGGCTCACTCAATACTATCGATTTATTTATGTGGACCTGCCTAGTTGTCCATTTGTCTACCTGTCTAAAACTTCGAGTGTTTGACAACTGTTTTGAGACAGACAATTCCAAGAAAGTTACAGGAAAAGATAAGAAAGTATATATATATATATATATATATATAAACCAAGCGTAGAATAAGTAAAAGTTTTGTAAAAACTTATAAAAATGGAATTTTAAATGTATCAAGCTTATAATATTTATAAAAACCATAATTTCTGACAGCTGAACGAAATTTTAAAAAGTATAATAATATTATATTTTTGAGATACAAATATTTCACAGTAATTAAATAAAAAATAAATTTTTATTGTCCATTTATAAATTTCATACTCAATTCAACTATTTAATTACAAATGTAAAGTAACTAATTAAATATAAAATTGAATTATTAGTTAGAAAAAAGTCCACATAATTAATTGAAAAATGAGATCCTGTCAGTTACACCTTTCCGACTCTGGTTGGAGTTTCTGATGTTTTTAATCTAAACGAGCGTTGAATTAAATTTTCGCTATGATCAATCTGAATATTTTAAATTATTCGTAAAACTTGCATATTAGTTCATTAGTCTATTTAAAAATATAGAACTTTTTAAGAAGAATTTTACAGTCGAAAGATTTTTATAGTCGCAAATTATGAATAGAGCAAGTTCCTTGCAATTAGATATGTTCTTCTCTGTAAAATCCTATATACTTGCAAATGAGCGACTGACTTTGCTAAGGAGGCGTAAATATATTCTCCTGAGAGAACGATGTTTTGATGTCGAGACGCTCAAGGCGCAATATTATGTCCGAAACAAGAGAGGAAAGCGCCCATCTCGTTGCTACGTTCGAAAAAAAAATCGCGAGGAAAATTACCTGTCACATGCGAAACGACTGCTTGTGTAATTATACATAATGACGTAAACACGCATATGCATTTCTTTTCTTGAGCCTCGAGCTCTCGCGAGAATCGCGTGCGCATAAATTCGAGAATATCAAGGTTTCACATGTCATGTGTCAAATAATGATGCAAAAAAGAAAAATATACATACAGTGTATCACAATTTCCAAGAATTTTTCTCCATTCTCCCTTAAATAAATTATAAAAGATGTTAAAGAGATTAAAGAATTATTAAAGACAAATTATCAATATTTTTCATTAGCAGGTCACAAATCGAACGAATGGCAATGCTAAAAAACGAAAAAAATAACATAATTGAGAAATTTGTGTTAAGTTTAACACATTTCACATGTTCCAAACGATTCATTCAATTTTTGTTAATTCAACACAAGATAAATATGTTAAAAAGTAACATAAATATTACGTAAAAATTAACATAAAAATGTAACACTCTAATATAATTTGTAAACAAATTGTGAAAGCATATTTCTTCAGTAAAATTAACATTTATAATACGTTAAATTAACTATTCATTTAACTAGAATTTACTTTTGAATTTACTCGTACATTTTTGTTTGTAACTCATAAATTACGTTTTTTAGGTAAATCTCTATTCTCTTTTAAAGATAGACAAATTATATCGATTACATGCGAAATTATTATTTTCATTAAGTGATTCATATCGCAGTTTACTTAACAGCGTATCTGGTAGTTTATTGATCTATATTTATCGTATTTTTGCATTAAATAGAAAAGATTTTAAGAAAGTGATTTGTGCATTCTGATGTTTAATCTTTGCACTGAGCATGTAATCCTTAGCGTTAAAGATAAAATTGTCGGATCGATAAAGAAACGGAGTGATCCTAAAATGAATATGCATTGTCCGGTTTCATCACGACTTAAAAAGGCTCTCAAAGAAAAAAGAAACCTGGATATTGGTGCGAGATTTCAACAGGTAGCGACTTCGGTCCGACATTCTTATGCGAATAATTTATGAGTCTAGATGCTTTTAGCGCTATTTGTACAAATGCGATCAAGTAGAGCGATGAACCCTCGCTTAGAATTTCACAGATTGGATTTTGTAAAGCCCTTTTGTACCCAGATTGGATTTGTCCGTAAAATGCCTGTCCTTTTATGTCCCATACTATTATTTCCAAGACAAAGAACGCGAGTAAAACAGGGACGATGGTTCACCAGCAAATAACTATACAACGCAAGTTGTATCGAAAGATTATCTATTGCAAAAATGATCATACCATTCTATTCATTCAATTTAGAATTTTCAAATGTAGGGGAGTGTTGTCAAAGGCGTACCGGTCGCCTAAATAATACCTCATCAATATTTTATATTTTTACTTAATTATAAGCAGCATTTAGCAGTTAATATTAACAACAAAAATATGTAATTATTAATTCTTGTCACTACTAGATAAGTCACTACTAGATAACCGGTATGCATTTGACAACTTTTTCTGAAATTTATCCCAATTCTTAAATTTACACCCATCACATTTCGACGATTTTTTGTCTTCTTTACAGAAAAAGGATCATCTTTCACAAATGTTGCTATTATAAACCATAAGCACCTGGAAGAGGCAATACATATCGGAGAGTTTATGTCTTTTATTACGCGATGATGTACGAGAACACGTCATCAAACGCGGCAGGATAATTTTTCAAAGTAGTACACGAGACTTGCCGATGACACTACGCTTTAAATACGTTCTCGAAGGATAAAAGAGCCTTTTCATAGCGGTCTTAACGTACAGCAACAAGGAAAAACGGATGGACGATAGCGTAAAACCTTTGTTCATGCTTGTCCGGATGCTCGTCCGTCATTACATATTTCTCTTGTAGCGCTCAATGACGTTTCTTCTTGCAAGGGCGCGCCCGGTTGCATCTTCCTCGTTGCTTTCATCTTTGAAGAATATTTCAGAAATAGCGACCACCGAGTGTAAGCCTCGCGATGTATTTTGACATCGATAAAAGGCTGGTCTAACGTTACATCATTTCTCTGCGACTATTTCAAAGGATACTACGAATTACCATTTTCCGCAACCGCTTCCGACCCATCAACGGTTGCGAAATGTTGCCTTCTCAGTGGGTAATTGCCGTTATCTCTACGACTAATTGTCGACAATTTGAAATAAGAAAAATGTTTGAGGAGCTTCGTACAAGCCACAAAAAAAACCGCAAAAGTTTTCCTTTTCGGCATACAAACGACGGAAAACAAATCACTTTTTGCACAGTAAAAAGTTTAAGAGCTTGCTTGTAGTCTGTTAAATACATTAAAAGAGACAAAGAAGAGCTTTCACAAATAAATGGCAGAATCTTATTCTTCTCTCAGTTTTATAAAAAGATCTTAATTTCGCAATCATTTTACTTCGGTGCTTTGTTAAGTCAGTAAAATATTTAATATTGGAAACCAGCAGGTTTAGAAAGAAAGCTCGGTGAGCAATTAATGTTTAAGAAAAGGATCATTCCAAGTTATTGACAAAAATTTTCGCTAATACTTATTTAGATCTCATTTTGTGTGTGTGGTGCGTGCGCGCATGTGTGTGTGTGTGTGTGTGTGTGTGTGTGTGTGTGTGTGTG